>JAUEJL010073402.1:0-16271 GCA_032274825.1 Drosophyllum lusitanicum | reverse complement strand
ATATGGGTTTTGAAATATTATTGCAATAAATTAATTTTTGGGTTTCCATGAAACACAAATCTAAAATCCTAAAAAGTAATTAATACCGGCCACTACGTATTTCATTGAAGACGAAAAAGAAAGTGGTTCTAGCAGCAACAAAAAAAAGAGTGAGAAGGAAGTTACTTCGAACCAATTGCTAGTAGTAGTTCAACTTTCTTTTGATTTTAAAAAAGGTTAAATTCACAAATAATAATTCTTATTTTTTTAAAAGAGTTGATGTAGCTAATTATTTTTTTCTATTACTTAAATAGATAACATTAAACTGTTAAAATAAGTAGGTTTTTGAAATTTTCAATTAAAGTTTTAACTTTGGTGGGTGTTCCTAATGTTGGATGACCGTAATTCCTTTCTAGTGGTGATAGTGAAATCTGATTGGTCTTCCGCCCTCATATTAGCCGTCGTTGCAGTGGTGGCTGAGTTGTTGCTGTTTTCTTTTATCTGTCAATGACAGCCGACTTGAGACCAATCAGATTCTACTATTACCATCAAAAATTAATTTCAGTCACATCACTAAAGCTTGGTGGTGATCCAATGTTGGAAACTCCGACTAGAACCTACTTTTTACTTACTATAATAGATACCACAAACTATATTACTTATTTGAGTAATAAAAAAATTACGTACATCAATTTTTTTAGAAAAGTAGGGATGTTGCTGCGTTGCCTTAACCCTTTTAATAATTGTAAAATAAATAAAAGAACGTTAAGTTTTTTAAGAAAAGGAATTACATAATTACCATGAGTTCGTATTCATCGAGTTATTCTTTTACTATCAAACTTTGATTTTAAGAAATCGTATATTGATTACTCGATTAAATGTTTGTTTGATACACGGGTCGGTTTTAAAAATTATATATTAAACATTAACAAAAAGATATTAAATAATTAAAAAACATGAAAGCAATGAGAATTTAAAACCATGACGGCAAACAACGATGTCAACACTCACACTAGTGGTGTAAGCATTGAATTCAAATAGTGAAATTTGGATTTCAAGTTTTTACCAAATTGATTGTTCGGTTTTGATAATTAAATTATTTTATCTAAATAGATGTCTAAAATTTTCTAATATATTTTAGTTATTAATATTAAAAGAGATGGTATTAACCCAAGTTCAAGGTACTATAATACATCTTTGATATTTTAAGATAATTTTTAATCCCATAGACTAATTTCAAAATAGTAAATTATAGTTTAACCTAATGTAAATAAGAGATTTACGGTAGAGTGAGATCATAAATGCAGCAGATCAATTATTTTCTAATAAAAAAATAAGCCCCAATATCTAATCGTTGACAAACAAGACAACTTTGTGATAATTATGAACCAGTGACTTATATTTGTGATAATTGCTCAATATATAAAGAAGTAAATTTGAATTTTGGTTTTGTTGCAGAGAAGAATTATTAATTCTTCTTCTCTTCATTTAAAAAAAAAACCTAAAACTAATGACTTATTTCCTAACTAAATTTTAATTTGAAGTTATTTTTAAAAAAATATATAAGAATACTTATAACTTACATAAATGCTATAGATGACATCCTTTTCCACATAAAGTAAACATAATAGTAGCATCTTGTTCTTGTCTTGTTACCATTTTTAAAAGATGTTCCCTGTAACAAGTATCCAAAGATCAATATCTCATGACTCATGTGAATGACAGAATGAGACACAAGATCATGTTTATTTTGACAATTAAACCCCTTCAAAGAAACAAACAAATCAACATTTAATATAGGGTAAACCGCACAAAAATACAATAAATTTTGACTTGGTTACTATTGTATACAATGAACATTTTATTTTAAAAAATAATACAATCAACTTTCATAATCTTTCTATTGTATGCAAATTGTTGTATACAATGGAAATTATGATAATGTTCATTGTATATACAATAGTAACTAAAAACCAGACACAATATTTGAATACAATGAAAAAATTATAAAAGTTGATTGTATATAATGGTAACCAAGACGAATTTCATTGCATTTCATGCAATTTGCCCTTTAATATACCTTTATTATATAATAATAAATATTAAAATCAGCGAGTATAATCATGTTATAATGACATAAACTTAGTGTAACGAAGTTATACCTTTACTCATAATTCAAACCATTAAAGTAAATCAACTTAATTACATTTAGGAAGTTTTAAATTTAAATTCTCTTTCATCCCTATAAATCACCAAAAATATATATTAATAAACAGAAACAAAATTTTAATGCTTTGGTATCGAAAAACACACAAAATTTTCTTATAAAATCTAGTTAATTACCTTCTCACAAACCTGACATCAAAATCCCTTTCTTGTATCCCGATCACGCTATTTAGGTCAAAGTTTGTTTTAAATAGAACTACTATTATCTATGTACCCCGAATATAACATGAACAATAGGAAGCTTATGTATTTGATAGTACATAATAAAATCTTGGTTCGTCCAGACACGAAACATGATTACTCTAATCGTTTAGATTACATAGTTTCGTTGTTTTCTTGCAATTTTATGAGTTGTTTATTGTTTTAAACCAGATCTTTTAAATGACGGTTATTTAAGTAAGTTTAGTATTTACTAATTTAAACGATATGTGTCACATCATCTAAGTTAAGAAAAAATCAACAGGAAGAATGTTGAAATGGAGAAAATACAAATACGATGGTAACATACGATGTTACTAAATAAAACACACACGTGAAAAAATATTGTTAAATATTCTATTAATTTCCGCATTTAAATAAAACAAATTCAACTAATGGCCTATTGTTTTAACACAAAAATCACCATCAAAGCATCCTTATGCATTGTATTTGGCCAAGAATCTTCTTAATCCTCGGGTCCTTCCTAGCATCTTTTTTCCACGACTATCTTTCTTCAAATAAATTCAAAATAACGCTTATTCATTCTTACACCGTACCTTCTAGAAATGTATCAAACCCTTTTAGCCCCTCCAATATTCTTGACATTCCACTTCTGCCCCCTCTCTTCCTGCCTCTTAATACAGAAAGAAAGGATCGAATTTTGGAAAGAGACGTGCACTTGCTTTTCATTGGCTTGCATTACACAAACAATTAAACTTGAGAGATTAACCCCTTCGGATTGAAAAAAATTGCACTTAGGTCCTTCCAATGTTTGTGTTTCGTTGACTAACCCCGTGTACATATTTCCAAATACTAACCACATGAAGAATATAAACTCTTTTCCAGAATCTTGCTTTTTTTACCATCTTTGGATTCTTTTTTCTCAAAAAACTCACTTTAATCACTCGTACCTATTCCATCAAATTACCATCTGCAAGTCAAGAACCATCCATTAGAACCATACAAACAAAACAAGTAAATGCCAAGAAGAAGTACAAATTCTAGTTGCACAATGTACAAGTCTGTATAGCATAATTACTTAGAGTTTACGTTTACCTTGCACATATTGCTGTTGATGCTGGAAAAGAGTACACCTTACTTTGCCCGTATAACAAACACCAAGTCCTGGTAGCCACCAGTTGGAAAAATAGCATCATTTTTTTTTTTTTTTTTTTTTTGTTTTGCAATTTCCATAGAGACATTTAACCTGTCAATGATGGCGAAGAACATCGGTACAGATTTTAAGCTACAGAAAATGAGCAGTTATTTAGAAAAGTTGCAGACATTAATCGGATACCTTTCTAGTGCAGTGAGTCTGAATGCAGAAATTCGGATCATAAGAGTCTAAAATGTGATTCACAAGATGAAAGAATTTATCGAACTCAAGAAAGGGGCAATAGGGGAATTCGGATCTTTAATTAACAAGATTAAAGATCATTAGGTATGATAGCTACAATCTTGAGTTAATCAAACAAGGTCATTTCTTGCAAAATTACCATTTCAACCTCAAGAAATGGTACTAAAAAAAATCATCTAAAAGTGTGATTAGAAACAAACACCCAAGAAATCCTGCATAAACTATGAATAATATCATCAAAAAACCCAAGAAAAAGATTGGAATTCTTTTACGGAGGGGATGCATCAAACAGAACCTCATTGAGCATATCATCCTCACCATTAGCCATTGCAAAAAAGTCTGCATCTTTATCATCATCATTAGCGAAATCCTGCCTCTCTAGCCTCGAATGAGCAGCTATAAAGATTAACTTCTGAGCCTTGTCAACGCTGTTCCTTGATTGAGCCCATTTTGAAAACGAACAGTTCCATCTGAACCCACATGAAGTAGCATGAAGAAAGATCAACCTCACTGCAACTTTCCTCAAAGAAGTGAACTCGGTTAAATAAGTTTCCCAAACTAATCTGCTACTTTGCGGGTTTGCTATTTTCATTTTACCCGTGATGGGATCTCTCTGTTTGAGTTGCACAGCTTGAGCATAAACCGGATCAAGTCCATCCGTTCGCCATTTCATAAGCTCCATTAATGCAATATGAGCCTCTTCTCGTGACACGAGCCGTGTTATAAGCTTGTCAACGTCCTTTTCTTGATCAGAAGTCAAGCATTTAAAAGGGGGCAAATACTTGCCACTTCTATCCCTAATCAAATAAAATGGATCGAGTATAAATGCAGCTGCCCAGGCAGGATGATAGTTTCTCTTAAACCGTTTATCAAACACCTTGTCTACATGATTCTCATTCATCTGAAACTTCAAACACCAATCCTTGATTTTCACTCTGAGTTCCTCCCATAGTGGCAAACATTGGCCAATCCTTGGTCTTTCTTTCTCGATCTCGTGAGCCATTCCTTTAATTAATTTAACCAACGAATGAACCGCTTCGATCTCCCTCCAAAATTGAGGATTTCTTATTGTTTCTTCAATTTCCCTCGCAAATTGATCCTCCATTGACACTTTTTGGTAAGTCTCATCAAGTAAAACCAACTGTAATGTTCTTGCTGAAGTTAACATATCTTCCACCATATTAAATAACGGATCGAATTCAAATTCAAATTCATTGCCAGATGGTACTCGCAGCAACCGTGCTCTGCCAGATTCTTGAAACTGATACTTGAGAAAAGAATTCCTAATCTGAGATGTGCTATTCACAAAGTTTGCTACTCTATAGCAATTATCTGTCACGTTCTTGAACAAAGGTAGTTCCTTGCAAAAATCTTTAATCAAATTATTAACCCCTTGAAACTGACAAGAAAGATTGATCATCCATTGATGTTGGTTTTCAAGATTCTTTAAAGCTTTTGACTTGAACTTATCAGAGACAATCCCTACACATTGTTGCAAATTATTCCCACAAATTTCAATAATTGTTTCCATTAGAACTTCCTCTGCATACTTTGAAAAAACATACCCATTCGCAAAAACAGCTCGTCGGAAGACGCTTGTTCCATTAGGTAAATTCACAGATAAATTCACCAAATTTTCACCTGGATGACAGTTCTTCGATCTCCATCCATCTGATGAAATTTGAAAGAACATTGCGTCCCGAATTCTAGCTTCTGATTCAGCTTTCGCATTCTGATACTTGGAGTCCAGTCGTTCGCCGACGAGTTCCCGGCGGGTTATTGCCGGTAGCCCGAGCTGATTCAAGAAAGCCTTAAACTTCGGGTGATTTAAGCTTGAAAGCGAAACTGACCCGCAATTTTCATACACCCAATCTGCCAATAATTCGAGTGATGAGTCGATTTGTGATTTGGTCAACGTTTGACCAGGTGATGTTTTTGGAGATTTTAGTTTCTTGACACTATCTTCCAACATTGCTAGAGCACCCAAATCCTCTTTTCCACCTGATAACTGGTGGTACGGGTGGTGATGCTGAGAGTACAAGCCGCTACTGCTTACAGCCATAACTGCCGGTGCGGGCAATGTAGGTACGGAATCGGGTCGGGTGGTGTAGGACCCATCGATTGAGAATCTTGCTGGTTCAATCATTGTTATTGGAGCAACAGAGTAAGTGGTTGGAGGAGTGGTGGTTCTGTTACGGTTGCCGGAGCTACGTTTACGGTGGTTCTGCGATGTCGGAGACGACATATTCATCATTCCAGTAGGTGAAATGGAGGAAATTGGTTTCGGGTTAGAATCGGAGCTGAAATTCGGACATGTTCCTCGTTTTAGATGCTCGGAGGCGGTTCTTGATGGATTTGAAGCCGAGAAAACGGCGCCGCATAAACAGCAGCGGAGCTTAACGGCTTTTGACGAACCGGTGTCGGAATTATTAACAAGAATTGGCTCAAGGTGAGACCAGTACCAAGCCCCTTTTCCGTTTATCGCTTTTGTACGAATCATCATAAGCCCTTCATACCTTTTATTAACAATCTTCGCCGCCGTCTCATCCGTTGACTCCGTTGTTCCTGGTGGTGCTGCTGGCGGTGGAGGTGATGAGGAAGGTGGTGTTGGTGATCGTTGGGTAGTGGGTGCACTGGTGGCTGTCGCCATTATTACCCAGAAAGTTTCAAGATTTTCTTGATTCCGACAAAATATTACTTCAATGAGGAAAGGTATGTGCGAAAATGATTTGTCAAGGAGGGGTATGCTTGAAAAAGCGAGTCTTATGTTTATCTCGTAGCATTATTTTAGATGGTGTGAGATGTGTGTATGGAAGGGGAAGGTGGCCGTAATTCAAAGAAATGGCGGTGGTCCATGGCGTCTCCGGCGAATTGAAGGTGGGTTGTTTTAGAAATTTGATGTTGTAGTTGTTGGGAGGAAGGTTCTTTGTGTTTGAGAGAGAGAGAGAGAGGGAGATAAATGGAAGAAAGTGGGAGGGGGAGTGTTGAGTCAAATAAGGGTTGTTTATTTTTTGTTTTGTTTATTTTTGTTTAAGGACACATTTTAATCAATTTCCTCGATTTTGCATATTTGAAAATTTTGATGTTGATTAATCTTGTGACAAGTTGTTATAAATATATATAATAGCTTTTGACTAATAATAAAATGTGATAAGATATATGATTTTTACGGCATCTAAAAAAGATCTTTTATATATACTCATAAACCACTAAAATAAAGTATATATTAGTTATTTTATTATTTATTTATTTAAGTGTTTTTGAGTATAAACGTATCTAACATACGTGTTTTTAGTTATATACTTTTTTTTCTCATAATAAAAATCCTATAACACTCTAACACTCCTCTAAAAATAAAATTATACCAGTTTTCGTCGTAAAAACTACAATTGTCTGATTTAAATTTTATCTATATACCAAAATATATTATTATTTACTTAGAATTGAACATTTTTTTATTTAATAAGAAGAGCTTGAAATCGAATAGTTTTATGCAAATTATAATTATAATTGTATTAAATGTTTGTGTAATACCTGGATTTGTTTTTTAAATAGTAAATAATAAATATTAAATAATTATAAAATATGAAAGAAATAGAAATTTAAAAAAACGGTGACACCCTGGCTAGTAGTAGATTCATCGACGTGAATGACAATATGGTCAAATACTCTTTATTGATTATAATTAAATACAATTAAAAATGACTATAAAATATTTAAAATGATAAAATTAAGATTTTGGTTAAATACGATATTTTAAAATGTTATAAAAGATAAATACGATATTTGTAAAACAGGGTTAACAAATACGATATTTTAAGATTTAAAAGGAAATATATAAAATTATCACTAATAATTTCATTTAAAATTGAATCCAATTTTGAAAAAAAAATAAAATTAGATTTCAATTTTTATCACAATTGACGGTTGAAATATTATTAACATTTTTTATCTAAACTAATAGATATTGAACACTAATTATATAAAAATTACTTAATAATAATTATAAAAGGCTAAAAATGAGAGTTTAAAAAATATGGACAAACGGCGTGAATACAAAGACCAGCGGTGAAAACATTGACGTGAGTGAAAGGGTAAACGTAATGGTAGAAACGTATATGGTATTATGATACGAATAGACGTGATTGTATTTCTTATACAAGTTATCGATCATTATTGTTACAATTATAAACAATAATATCAAGTATTTTTTTGTTATAATTAAAATGACTCTAAAAGTTAAAATCAAATTGAATTTTAAATTTAAATTCATGGTTCAAATTTAATTTTACCAAAACGAATAAAAAAAAGATTATCTAACATAAATTATTTAAGTTAGTATTTTTACTTATATCTAGAGATTAAAATATTAGTAATATTATTAAAATATATTTTGAAGAATCAGGTATACATATAATAATAATAATATTTAATAAAGACAAGTAGAGTAATCATTCTTTAAACCAATATAATTAATTTTATATGTAATAACCATAGACGTCGATACGCAATGTGAATATATATATATATATATATATATATATATATATATTGAATTAGAAAAAAGGTACATTACATTAAAGTAAAGGGGTGTAGCTTTTATGTGACAGATTTTAATTATTAATTTTACAGTACACCAGATAAATATGATTAGACATTTGCTCAATAATAGTGGAAGAAAATAGTATAAAGTATAAACTAAGCAAAATCTTTATCATATCTTCTAATTTAAATAAAAAACTAATATATTGAATAATTTAATAAAATAAATTAAATACTTAATTAAAATTTAAATTTAAATTTAAATTTAAATTTTGATCTTTGTAAGTTAAAATTGAATTAAAATTATTAGATAAATTTTATATAGTCCTTTTTAAATTTTAAAATATCACATTTATCTACCCGAATTTACAGATGCATATTAATCATTTATAACATTTCAAATTGTTAAGTAGAAAACATGTATAGTTTATTTTCTACTTTTATACATACCTATAGTGTATGGGTCCTATGTGTATACGGTGTGTGTGTGTGTATATATATATATATATAGTTGGAGGTTCAAATAAGAATGAAAAATTAAATGATAATGAGAGACTTAATCTCAGCCATCTATTTTTAATCAAATCCTGATCTAGACGTCAATTTTATAGGGCACTTAAAAATTCACGCGGTGGTAATTTTGTAGTTAATCACAATTTTGTAATGTTTGACATGTTTTATATCTAAAACAAAACATGTTTCATATCTAAAATATTAAAGAAAAAAAAGTCACCATTTCACTTTTTTCTTTGATATTTCAGACCTGAAATACTACTATTTCGTGTCTAAAATATCAAAGAAAAAAAGTCACCGTTTTACTTTTTTCTTTGATATTTTAGACCTAAAATACTACTGTTTCATATCTAAAATATTAAAGAAAAAAGTCACTATTTCATTTTTTTTCTTTGATATTTCATACCTGAAATACTACTGTTTCATGTTTAAAAAACCAAAGAAAAAAAATCACCGCTTTACTTTTTTTTTAATATGTCAGACCTGAAATACTAATATTTCATGTCTGAAATATCAAAGAAAAAAAGTCACTGCTTCAATTTTTTCTTTACTCTTTCCTTTGATATTTCAGACATGAAATACTACTATTTCATGTCTGAAATATAAAAAAAGTGAAGCAGTAGAATATAAACAAATCTATACTTGATTCATATATGAAATATCAATATAAAAATATGTATCAATAATTCATATTAGAAATATCAAAGAATTGTACACGATCGTTGAAGTGAATCTGACTGTAAAATAGCGATTAATTACAATATTGCCACTGCGTGACTCTTTTAGATTGACGTCCAGATCGGGATTTGATTAAAATATTGATAGTTGTGATTGAGTCTCACATTCTCATTTAATTTTTCATTCTCATTTGAACATTCCCCTATATACATACATACATACATACATACATACATACATACATACATAGGGGAGGGTTCATTTGAGAACTAATCCTACTGAGAGGTCCACTAGAGATCAGAAGTATTCGGTTATTAAGGAAAAATCAATATACTTCTGTTTTATTGCGAATACCGCGAGAACCAATCTTGACCATTGATTATTTATATCAGTGACCAATAAAAATGACGGCTCATTAATGAGTCATTAATGGATCATTAATAATACATTAACAAGGGTTATTTTGGGAAAATCAAGCCTTGCTCTTTAATGACAGCTCACCCTGACGTAATTCACGGTTGAAAAAATATATAAAATACCAAAATACCTCTATTAATGAGCATTAATGTTGGTTACAAATGGTACTTGTGATACTCGCAATAAGAACGGTTCTCAAATAATCTTTTCCATATATATATATTTATATATATATATATATTTATATATATATATATAAGGGAGGATTCATGCGAAAAGTGCGAGAAGCAATTCTGATCTCTTATTTGTATTTTGATCTAATGGCTTAGATTAATCTTATTTTTTTTAAATTCAAAAGGGTACATTAGTAAACAAATATTTTTCTGTCTCCAATCTATTTCTCTCTCTTATTTTTCTGTCTTCTTCAATTTTTAAACAAAATAAATTAGATTTAATTTAATAGTAAATTAATAAATTTACGGTATTCAACGATGAACGTAGTAAAAAATTTATGAGTTTTTTATTATTAAATATTATGATTATTACTTTGTTCACTAGTAAACTCTTGTTTCAGTAAAAAAATTTCAAATTAATTCTTTTATTTTCTGTATTGATTTTTTCTACTTTTAAGATCCTTTTTATTCTTTATAAGAAACAGAGGGTATTCATTAGTAAACTATATATAATAAACTATAATCAAAATTAAAAAATTAGTGAATGTTCAATAATAAACAAAGTTGTACACTGCTAATAAAACAATCAATTTATGAATGTTAAATAATAAACAACTATGCTCAATAATAAACAAAAACCTTGAATACAGAAAAAACTGTTGATCACAATCGATAAGAATTACAGATTCAATAGCATAAGAATTACAGATTCAATCCCATAAGAATTACAGAAAAAACTGTTCAATCCCATAAGAATTACAGATTCAATCCCATAAAAGCTAAATAAATCTTTCAGGGTGTTCAATACTAAACATTGCATTAAAAAAATAACACAAACACAAAAATGAATATACAGATTCAATCCCATAAGAATTAAAAATTTGTTCAAAATGTTCATACCTCATCTATTTGAATATATAGATTCAAGACAAAAAATTCAAAAAAACTAAAAACAAACAAACATATGGCTGTAATTTTCTATGAAACCAAATCCACCGGTCGAATAATCGGCCACCGTTCCTCCTCAGTAGTTTTAGGGCTGCGCCGCCGCGGGGGGCGAACCCTGCAGAACCCACAAACACATGAACGTTCCAATAACTCGTGATAAATGATGGTGAAGGAAGTTAGGAAGCACAAACTAGATCTAGATTTCGATGATGTTGTCGGCGGTGGTGCTGTTGTTCTTTCGATCGGATCTGAAGGTCGTCGTCGTCTCTAATGTTGGTTGCAGTGAGATCTGTAGTTTAAGGTGTGGTGTTGCTGATGGTCGAATAGCAGTGGTGTCGCCGTCGTCGCTGATGTTGGTTGTGGTGTTCTTCAGATCAGCGGCGACGGCGGTGTTCTTCGGATCAGCAGCGGAGGTGGTGTTATTCAGATCGGCAAGGGGGTGGGGTCGACGGTCGAATAGCAGGTGGTTGGAGGTGTCGCCGGTGGTTAGTGGCTGGTCTGGTCGGGGCAAAATGAGGCAGCGGCAGAAAGGAAAGGGGGGCGCCGGTGGTTAAAATAGGGAGAGAGAGACTAGGTTTTGTTATGTGGGGAGAGTAAAAGTCTTGTGGGAAGAGAGGGATGAGAGATATTTAAGGAAAAGATTAAACATAATTAAGTAAAAAGTCTACTATACCCTTAGTTTGATTTAAATATTTACCTAGAGTTTCAATTATTTACCAAAATTAAATACCATAATAAATCCTAGCTATTGATTAACCGATCCTAAGGCTTATAATGCTTTTCGTACTTTTCGCAAATAAAATACTATTCGGATTAACCTGCCTCTATATACATATATATATATAGATTGATTAATCTATGTCACTGGATCAAATAAAAATAAAAAGCTAGGAAACCAAAAGGGTATAATATATATATACTCAAAATAATACACACACACATACTCAAAAGGGTATAATAGTAAACCAAATATTTTCTATTTCTAATCTATATATTTTTCATATTTTTCTCTCTCCCAAATTTTAAATATAAATATAAATAATTTACTAGTAAATTATTAATTTTACGATGTTCACTAATGAACTCTATTTTTTTCTCTTTGTTTTGTTATTTCTCTTAAGTATGTACTGTGTTCACTAGTAAACACACATTAAATACATGAATGCTCATTGTTTTGAAGGTTTTTATTGTTTATAAATACATGAATGTTGATTGTTGAATTATTTAAATGCAAAAAAAATTTAGTTTTCCCCTCTTTTAACTAAAAAAACACATTATTCTTATTTAGTAGTAAACATCATAATAAATACATATATTATTACATATCTGCAACTTCAATATTCAAATTATCCTTCGTTTTTGTGATCACCAATAAACTCTTATTAAAAACACAAAAAACTAAAACAACTCCCTAATGAACTAATAAGTAAATCAGAAGCTAACTTTCATATTAACATCGATCCAAATATCAAATATTTAAATATCATAAGAAAACTGAACCGGTAACAAAAACGAAAAGATTAAAACCGGCTAGGAAACAACTAGAACTACATAGTACACGTACTTTAACATTTTGGTAAATAAGAAATTGATTTAATTATAAAAAAATGGACACCAAAAGCAAATAATATGTTACGTGCGTGAAAAAGATAACACCGTACCCTTGGATTCCTTTTGCAAAAGCTACGTAAATTAATTAGATTGTTTGGTGTGGAAAGGGGTGGGAAAGAGGATGGAGGTGGTATCATACCTAAGTGGTGCGATGTTTTTGAAGAAAGGGTGCATGTCATATTGTGTGGTGAATGTTAAGTAGGTCTCATATATATTTTTGTGTTTCTCTTTTTTCTTTTTCTTGTTTTTTGTTTTTATATATTTGGTTTTGGATTGGTTAATAAGTATTATAGATGGGTCTCATAATTTGATATAGTAGGTGGTGATCACTACATGGTTGAGTGATGGGGGAAAATAGCTGACGTGACGATGTAATGGGTGTAAATGTTACTAACACTCTTACAATAAAAATAAAAGAAACATTGTTGTGTAGAAGAGAAAATTAGGAATGAAGCTGTTGTCATTGAAGTGGTGTGTCTTGCCACGAGTTATTATCAAAATTACCAAGTGGTGACATAATTTTGAGGGTGATGCGGGTGGCGATGTGAAGAAACTACTAATTGGAGTCCTTAAGTCATCGAGTGATAGGTGTGGGTAGGAGCGGACCCAAGAATTGAAATCACTTATGGCACCGTTTTATAACGAAAATATAAATAATGACTAACACAAATTAAAAATAACGATATGAAATAAAGTACTAAAGGTTACCTTTTACAGATATTCTTTTCGATCTTTTTGTTGAAAGCGTTCTATTATGGCTTCATCCAAAACTTTGTCAAGAGCTTCTTTTTCTACCCTACAAATAAGACAATCACTCAAGAAATCATCACCAACCCGGTTTCACAAGTCTGACTTTATAATCTTCATTTGGGGGAAGCATCGTTCAACAATTGCAATTGCGACGAACAAAACCAAAACTAACTTTAATAACTGATTAACATAAGAACAATTATTATATTTATCGGTTTCCACTATCAGTATTGCAAGCTCGGAAATGCTTTTCAAGTTAGCAAAAAGTTCATCTTGAGTTATAACTTCATAATAGATGTCTAGTTCCCGCTCAAGATGAATCCTTTTCATGCAATCAAAGTCACATGGATACATTTCACTCAATTTCATTATCTTTGATGCATCAAACAATCTAAAAGAAGCAGATGGACTCAAAGCGGACATGTTATCAAGTAATTCGGTTGATACCTTGTTAAAACGGTCACCAAACTCTTGGATTGGTATATCCAAAACAGTGTTAAAAACATCAACCTCATAGAAATGACGATTGGTGATGTTAGTCTTCCATATTCTTGAATTTACATAATGTTCTTCCATATTCAACATATCAAGATTATGTTTTTGACAGAATCTAGATATATTCTCCAAAAGTGGAACAAACTCATTTTCTCTATAATTTTGCTATAATCTTTTGTTTGCTTTGTTCAACTTTACTGCTTCTACTACATCTTGATCTTTTTTCTAAAAAGCTCCTGGCAAAACATTTATGAGTCCTAAGATATGCAACATCAAATGCAAGTAGAAAACAAAATCAAATGTGTGAAAGTATAGTTAAGAATACTGAATGCTTGTCATTGGCTCAAAGTATTATCCACTTCCTTTTGCAAATATTCAAGAACCGAAATAACTTGCGGAAACTAAGAAACCAAAGTCATCATAATCCTGTGATTAGAACCCCATTGCGTATCTCCGGCTCGTATCAAAGATTGCTCTTAGTTTAATTCTTGGCCCGTTTCAGCTTATCCTTTTTCAATTTATTCTTCCAATATTGTTTTGTACCCTTCACAAATCATGTCTTTTCTTTTGCAAGAAGCACAAACTACATTCAACGTTGTTGATAGCATATCAAATAAATTTCCAACACCAAAATGGTGTTTTGCAACCTCCACGAGTACTAGTTGATGGCATGTGTTATTTCTAAGTAAATAACACCACAAACAATAAGCTTTGTCCGATTTTACACTATATTCTAACTATGGATAATCGTTAAACTAAGTTACAACAAAACGTCTAGCTTTAGCCCCAATTGTTTTTTATGAAAATACATGCCCACGTGGTAGACAAGGTCCTCTTTGCAAATATAGCCGTCTTATTTCATCTCGTTGGGTAGGGTGGTAATCAATTATAATTCTTGGTCTATCCAAGGGATCCCAAGGAATAATGTTTGTATCAATAATAATTGGATTCAAATAATTGGTACGTGAAGGTGAAGATCCTTCATCACTACTTAATGCCCTTTTATTTAAAAACCTTTCCATCAACTCAAATTGAGATGTTAAGCAATACCTAACATAAATAAATTAGAACATAACTATAAGCATATTACAAACTACAAAAAAGTACCAACTAACAATTAAAAATTAGGGAATAAAAATAACCAAATTTTCATCCAATTTACTGTCTCCTACTCATCTCATTTACTCAATAATCACAACAAGACAACAAATTGACAAAACCCAAAACAAATAAACAACTAAACAAGTTTAAGTCAAGAACTACAAAAAAAATTAGGGCACAAAAGGAAGTAACTTACATGTCGAGTGGAGAAGAAGGCAAACATCACTGCACCACTAGCCCATTACAACGGCAGGCCGGCAGAGGCCAAAGCGTAGAACGGCGAAGGGCAGTCGTGGGGAAGAGGGCGAAGGCAATTATCTGATTTCTGATTTCTATTTCGGTCGAGCTTGGGGACTGTGGAAGAAGGCGATCGACAGTTTGTCGTCGGCCTGGCCAAAGGCCCTCTATTTTGTCTAGCATTCCAGCCCAATTGAGGATAAAATAGTGTATTTTAAAGGTATAAAATCGAATACACGATTACAATTTATCAAGCTTATAATTTTATTTCCAGTTCTGATTGGGTTATGGTGGAATCTAAAAAATGACCAGTAGCACTCTAAAATTTGACTAGTAACACCGCGTCGAAAAAATCAAAATTTTTTTACTACGCGGTTAAAATTGGCTGGTGTCCCATGTCACCACCACCCATAAGACAAGTCCGCCCCTACGTGTGGGGTCGTCAACCATTAACGAGATTGGATGGATTATCTTTAATTTCTTTTTCTTCTTGTGTGAACGGAGGAAATAATTCAATAATGCTTCTTGTTTTTGCAAGAATGGAGAGAGAGAGAGAGAGAGAGAGAGAGAGAGAGAGAGAGAGAGAGAGAGAGAGAGAGAGAAATGGAAGTAATTTGGGTGGGATTAATAGGAGAAGCAATGGAAGTAATGCTTTCAAAATTATATCCTTACATTTTCTTTTAATTACATAATACCACAATTGATCTTAATCATTGGAGTCATCTTATAGTGCAGAGCACTTCTCGTAAAAATAAAGCTTCTCGTTTAAACCATCCTCTCTCTCTCTCTCTATATATATATATATATATATAGGGAAAAGTTCAAACGGAATTGTTTTTCGTACGAGAACTGCGAGAACCAATCTTAACCGTTCAATTCCCCCTCCTTCAATTGGATTGCCTACCCATGAATTCCTTACATGCATCTTGCCACATTCAATCCCCCACGCTCTTCATCCATGAATCCACTTGAATGGCCAAGATTGGTTCTTGCAGTTCTCGTACAAAAAACAGTTCTCGTTTGAACCCTTCTCTCTCTCTCTCTCT
>JAUEJL010073391.1:0-16274 GCA_032274825.1 Drosophyllum lusitanicum | reverse complement strand
AAAAGTAAATTATATTATTATAGCATTATAAATACTATAAATTTGTAAAAAGATAAACATAGAAAGGTAAAATGGTTCTTGTTATAATTTATAGAATAAAATTAAATTATAACAGATTTTTATAAATAAATGATACTGTATAAACAAATAACCCTGCAAAAAGATAAACTCCGGATGCAATATCATGAACAAAAGATTCTAACATATTTTTAAACATAGCTTTTTTTGGGACGAGATGAACTCGAAAAGCAACACAATAACACCGTTGTTGCTCCGGTTATATTCAACTGATAAGCCAAGTTAATGTCACGAGATATTGTAGATTTTATACAATTAACAATAAATTCTTCTCTCATCATAAAAGAAAATTTGAAAAAAATGAACTTGATGAAAACTTTTTTGTGACATTGAATCGCACGAATAACATATCATTACATTATTAAAAGCGACATGTAGCAAAACAAAAACTATTCGCCATCGCAGCATTGTGTGGGTATGATACTAGTATATATATGTGTATATATATATAGGCAAAAGTTCAAACGAGAACTGTTTTTCGTATGAGAACTGTTTTTAACGCCATTAATGACTCATTAATAGGGGTATTTTCGTACGAGAACTGCAAGAACTGTTTATAATATCATTAATGACTTATTAATAGGGGTATTTTGGTTATTTATATATTTTTCCCAACCGTGAATTGCGTTCAGGTAAGCCGTCATTAATGTGCAAGGCTTGATTTGTCCAAAATATCCCTCATTAATCCGTCATTGATGAGCTAATCATTAGTCATTAATGAGCCAATCATTAGCCGTTAAAATTATTAGCCATTGATTTATTTTAATCAAGGGTCAAGATTGGTTCTTGCAGTTATCGTACGAAAAACAGTTCTCGTTTGAATTCTCCCCTATATATATATATGGTCAAATAATGGTTTAACCAGCAAAATTTGAGTTCAGTTTCGGATATCCTTATTTTCGGATTCGGATAGTAAGTTTTTAAAGTTTCGGATATCCGATATCCAAAAAATATTTTTTATTTTTATATTACTTCTTTATTTAATTTTCTTAAAATATATAGTTTTATATACATGTATTTTTCATTTTGAAGCATACTCGAGTTATTTTTTGGTGATTAAAGTTTAAAATATAGTTATTTAGTAATTATTATTATATTTTTAAAAAGTTATATATAAAAGAGTTAATTGAGCAAATGGTCCTTTAACTTAGCTATTTCTGCCGTTTTAGTCCTTTAACTTTAAAAGTGGTGAAGACCGTCCTTTATGAATCTTTTTGTGGTGAGTTTGGTCCTTTTTAAAGTTGACCATTATTCAACTCTGTTAGAACCAGGGCAGTTTGGTCTTTTAACAGCTTTTCTAACTTTTTATTAATTATAACAATATAAAATCTTTTTTTAAATAATAAAAAATATTTCTCCTTCTCTCTCTCTATACACTCCCTCTCTCACTCCATCTCTCACATATTCACAGCACACTCTTTCTCCCTCTATCACAGCACCGCCCCATCACCACCCTCCCTCTCATTCTTAATAACCACCACCTCCACCAACACAGAGCATAGCCGCTGCCGGCTCTCTCTCTCCCTCTTTCTCACACTCCCAACACCACCACAGAAAACCTAACCGCCACCGTAGAAAACCCTAGTCGTCGCCACCACCATAGAAAACCCAACGACCATTGTAGAAAACCCTAGCTGCCGCCACCACCACCACAGAAAACCTCGCCACCACCGTCGATTCAAAATAACCCTAGAAAACCCTCGATTAAAGAAAACCTCGCCACCACCATTGATTCAAGAAAACCCTAGTTGCCACCGCCATATTCACAGAAAATCCAAGCGCCTAGGGTTTCATTCCATCCCGATTCAAGATCTCGACGGTGGTGGTGGTAAGTTCTCGTCGAATGCGTGTATGTATGTATGTTCAAGTGTGATTGATCTGGTTCAGACCATATCTAGGTTTGATTTCAAGAACTGTAGGTCCGATTTTGTGTTTAAACATTGTTTTGATTTCGTTGGTGGCGGTGGCGGTATGAAGTTGATAATGGTGGCGGCGGTGGCTAGTTTGAATGTACATGGTTGAGAGAGAGAGAGAGAGATAAAGGACGTGGTTAGTTTGAATGTACATGGTGGATAGAGAGAGAGATAAAGGAGGTGAGACTGGAGGGTTTGGCGGTGGTGCTCAGTCTGGTGGTGGTGGTTTCCGGTGGTAGGTGGTGTACGGTGATGGTGGTGGGTGTTGTCCAGTTATGGGTTAGCGAGAGTATGTAGATAGAGAGAGAGAGTGAGAGAAAGAGAGAGAATATTCATATGGAGGGTAGAAGAGGATAACATTATCATGTATTTGATTAATGTATAGAATGAGTAAAAGTTATAAATAAAAGAATAAAATAAAAATTAGAAGGGTAAAATTGTCATTTTACGTAGTTTTAACAGAGTTGACTAACGGTCAACGTTAAAAAGGACCAAACTCGCCACAAAAAGATTCATAAAGGACGGTCTTCACCACTTTTGAAGTTAAAGGACTAAAACGACAGAAATAGCTAAGTTAAAGGACCATTTGACCAATTAACTCTATATAAAATATGTTTTTTTGAAATTATTGGATATTTGGGATATCCGAAATTTCGGATTTGGATACTGAAAACCAACTATCCAAATTTTCGGATATCTGGTTTTGAACACCCCTAATTACCCGTGACCGTTTCTAGAAAAAAAACCCTCTGAACAACCCTTGAATGTAGCCCCCGAGATTCGAACCTTTTACCTCCACTAGGGGGCCGGGTAAGAGCCTAAGAGGACTATCAGTATACCACCAATGTGATGGATAGTTTTAAAATTTTACATATAACACTTTTTTATGTTAACGAAGAAACGGAAATTCCTCAAAAAGAAACATGAATTAAATCAATATCAATACATCAAACTAGTGAATGCCATGATCAACTAGGTTATAAATAACATTCACACAAATAAAAACTGGTAAGTACGTGCAGATGAAATTAGGAGGTTTAGCCAGTCCCACCAAGAACAGCCTTAAGCTTCTTCACTGTGGCATCATCAAGGAAAGTAGTTGCTTCCACCAATTTGGAGGGTAAGTCATTTGCAAACAATGCGAAATCAAGAAGCTGTAAGCCTGGTGTGGCGCTACTGAAGCTTGCAAATGCAACTGCTGTAACCCCACCAGCATTCACTTGAAAATGCAACAACCCTTGTGGGAACACCATGATATCACCCTTCTTTAAGGTCTTTACATAAACCGTGTTAGCCGAGGAGACAAATCCGGCTGTAATAAACCCTTGCGTCACCAAAAGTAGCTCAGAACCACCAGGGTGTGTGTGCATTGGAACCACGCCACTAGGGGCGAGGTCCAACCGTGCAATGGATATCCCAAGCCCATTTACACCAGGCAACTGAGCTGCAAATGCTGGAGTCACTGCAGCTTTGATGATGTTGGACAGGTTTCCTGAAAACCGTAGGCCGGTTGACACAAAGTCATCCACAGTGACAGTGGCTGCGGGCTTGCAAGAGTAGCCCGCTGGGGTTTCTGGGGCTTTCAGGTCCGCGACACAAAAGTCTTGGACAGCAGCATGAGTGGAGAATGTGAAGAGAGAGCAAAGGATGAAGAGAATGTGAAAGATTTTCATCATGATCCTAGCTAGGAATTTAAGAATTGTGGGATTTTGAGGTAATGCAAGGGATATATTTATACAAGGAATTGAAGATATGATGATATTATGATGAGTGTCATAAAGAGTGTGGTCTGGTGCAACTTGTAGAAGGGAGCCAGCATGCAAAGCAAGTAAGCAACTACAACCATATAATCGATAGATTAGATAGATCATTTAGTAAAACCAAAAAGGCAAGCTGGCTTGGTAGTGACCTCCATGTTCCTATGAAGACGATAGAACAAATCAGGCCTTTTTAATTTGGTGAGAAAAGTTAGCGGTGAAAGCGAGTTATTCGAGCTGTATTTTTCATGACTCGTAATTTATGATCTTTTTCTTTCTTTTTTCAATGTAAACTTTGGTAGTTGTTACCAATTATTCTTAATTTGTAACTGTTACTTGATCGTAAGTTTTATTCTTAAGAAATAATTTATGGAAATATGCAGTAAGAATTGCTGGAAATTCTGATCTATTTTTACAAATGAAGTTCATATAAATGCTTATGCTAGTCTTCTAATTTATTAGAATATATTGTTGTATATTATATATCCTTATCCTTATTTAGTTCCGGTAATCTCTCCTATATTTTTAGAAAATTAGAAAACATTTTAGAAAAAAATGGAAAAGAGGGGATATGGGCTTTTTTAATTTTTCAGAAAATTGGAAAAGTGAAAACTCATTTTTTTTTGGAAAATTTTAGAAAAAAGTATCAACCAAACAGATTTTTAAAATTTTCACTTTCTATGGAAAATTTTTCTAGAAAATTAGTATTTTTGTCATAAAGAGTTTGAGAAAATGTGAAAAAGTGAAGATGTTTTCTATTTTCTTAGAAAAATATGCAAGTGAACATATTTTTTAATTTTTATTTTTCTTAGAAAAATGAAGTATTTTTCTTAGAAAAATGAAGTATTTTTCTGAAAGTGAACGAAGCTTAGGATTTTGTGTCATGTTAAAACTTTGTTAATGTTAATTTCTTATCTTTAGTTTAGAAATTATCAATGGAAAGGTATATGTTAGAAAATAGGGCAATAGATTAATGATACAGAATTATAAATGAATGATATAAATTTCATATGGTTTTTGTGTTTCTGCCAAAGATTGAAATACAGTTTTTGTCATAAGGTTTCTGTGATTTGCCCATAATTATGTATATAGTTTTCCATAATTGGAGTAAAAAAGCTTGTGTTTTTTGGTTTTATTTACACTTTTAGACGAAAGAAATTGTTTTAGGACATAGCAAATAGCAATTAACCAATGAGAATCCAGTTGTTAATTTGTATACCCTTGAAATTATAAATATTGTTTATTTGTTAGTTTTTGATTTAAGTTTATGTTAATACACTAAGTTTATGCTAAAACCTTTGTCTCTTGTGTAAGAATTTTTATAACTTGGTTAAAATTTTTAGTTTTCATTTGAAAAAACTTAAATTTGTTTTACCAAACCCGTTTTGTCTCCAAAAAGGTTTACCTTTTAAATTATTTTCATTTAATATTCTTTTCTACAATATTTAAACTTTTTTATACAATACCATCTTTTTTTTATAAATAGGGTTTACTCCTCCAAAATGTATTAAATTATACCCAAAATATTAATGTGTGTATCCACCTTTCAAAAATGTTATTGTGTGTGTCAAACTTTCAAAAAGTGTATTATTATGTGTATTAAACTTTTTATTGTATGTACTATATTTATTCTTTTTTTTGTTTTTTTATGTAATCAAAATACGTACAATAACAACAAATTAAATGTTTAATACACACAATAACATTTTTGGAACGTAGATACACACATTAACATTTGGGTATAGTTTAATACATTTTGAAGAAGTAAACTTTTGTAAATATCATTTTCATAAAAAACACTTTTATAAAATTAAATGTAAATTACAAGAATCGTCCTTAGTTTTAAGTAGTCCTTTAAAATAAAAATCATATAGATAGACATTATAGTTTACATTTTGTGACAAGTTTAGTCAGTTTAGTCTAACAGAGTTGATTGGTGTTAACTTTTTCACTCTTTTATGCGACTGTGAAGTGTTAAATGGTCAAATTTTGGTCCTTCCAATCTGAATGAAACATTTTAGGAGTATATCAATCTAGAAAATTAACACTTAAACGACCTCAAGTTCAATAAGCAAACATACATGCGATAACCATTAGATTATAATGATCACCAAAAAAGGAAGAAAAAACGATAATTAACACAAAGAATGGTGTGAGAGCAATAGGTTAATTAGCCGGTTCCACCAAGAACAGCCTTGAGCTTCTTCACTGTAGCATCATCAAGGAAAGTAGTCGCCTCTACCAATTTTGACGGCAAGTCGTTTGCAAACAACGCGAAATCAAGAAGCTGTAAGCCCGGTGTGGCGCTACTGAAGCTTGCAAAAGCAACCGCAGTAATCCCACCAGCATTCACTTGAAAATGCAGCAATCCTTGAGGAAACACCATAATATCACCCTTCTTTAATGTCTTCACGTAAACCATGTTAGCCGAGGAGATAAAGCCGGCTGTAACGAACCCTTGTGTCACCAAAAGGAGCTCCGAACCACCAGGGTGTGTGTGCATTGGAACCACGCCACCAGCGGCTAGGTCCAGGCGTGCGATGGAGATCCCGAGCCCATTCACACTAGGAAACTGTTCTGCGAATGCTGGAGTGACTGCGGCTTTGATGATGTTGGAAGTGTTTCCGGCAGCCCGTAGGCCCATTGACACAAAGTCGTCAACAGTCACCATGGCAGCAGGCTTGCAAGAGTAGCCCGCCGGGCTTTGCGGGCCTTTGAGGTCCGCAACACAGAAGTCTTGGACTGCGGCATGAGCGGAGAATGTGAAGAGAGAGCAGAGGATCAAGAGAATGTGAATCATTTTCAAGTTGTTGTTGGGATGGATTAAATATGGTTGATAGGTGATGAGAAGGGTGGGATTTTGAAGTAATATTAGGGTAGGTTTATATAAGGAAGAGGAGACCCATGCAAAGTAATTACAGCCGTACGATCAATTGATTATCTAAAAAGTGAAAAAGCAAGTTGGCATGGTAGTGACCTCCATGTTCCAATAAAGAGGAGATAGAACAGATTAGACCTTTTTGGTGGTAGAGAAAAACTGGTATGTATTATATTGGATGATCTGATCTGATTTTCCAATCATTGGTACTGCACAACTTTTTTACAATGAATGTTTTTATATTTTCAAACTATTAATTTTGGATTCTGCAAACTGCTATATGCATGTCTGGCAGTAAGGGTGTCAACTGTAGGTAACTGATTACATACGGGTCTAGCGCACTAATGTAAGAAGGGAAAAAAGATGATATTTGGTTAAGCATCCGACGCTAAAAGCATGAACGTACGTACATATGGTTCCGTTAACAAGATTAGTTGTTCCTGGGGAGGTAGGTGAAATTGAGTTCATCTTACAAGTTACAATTCAGCTAATCTCCATTAATGGCTAGCTAGTCTAATAAAATTGTTAGTTAAAAAAAATATCTTGATTAGTTTTAGTAATTAGATAATTTTTGCATAATTAAGGTCTCAAGAAAGAGATGAAGGGAAGTTAGCTAGCTGTGTTTGCCCCCAATTGAAGGATATAACACAATGACAGAAGTCAGAAGTGTATATGATAAGATAATGAATGGATGGATAAAATTTAATTTCCTCCTCTACTTACTTATTGCATCTCTACCTAGCCACATACCCACTTCCTTTTAGCATTTATACATGGTAGACTTTCTTGAAACTTTACTTCTAATTCCTTTTGTCTTAGGTTAGGTTAAACATGCTATTTGCACAATACAGAAACTATCAGTCAGAAAATAAAATTAGTTCATAACTAAAATTTGCAGTGTTTGTATAGAACCAATAGATTTTAAATTTGACTCAGCTGTATCAAGGCGGCCGGCCATCATATCAACGATGATCGGCATTGGTGCAGCGGGGTCCATGGAGTTCCTTAATTAAACCCCCTAAGTTCCAAGTGCTTAGATAGGGCTTGCTAATTGAAGTTAAGTTGCACAACTAAGTAGTAATTAACTCATAATTGGAGTAGCAAATTAAGTTGGTGAATATTGTGGTCCTTGAGAGCACATGCAAAATTGGAGTTATAAGATGAAATAGCTAGCGAGACAGCTAATAATAATAATAATAATAATAAGCAATAGAAGTCTTCCTCCAGCTTTATGATTCTAGTCTTGTTTTTTTGTCCATTTCCTACACACATGGAATTCTCGTCTTTAATGTATGGACATACTGAGCTTCCCTCTGGGTAAGGTGCATTCTGATTGGCTAAACAAAGACAAAAAGGCTTCCACTTTATCTTCCCCTAAATAATAATAATAATAATAATAATAATAATAATAATAAATATAAAAAAGATCTTACAATCGATTGTGTTGATATTTGTGACTTGCAAAAAGGTATAAACGTATAATATACCCTTTTTTATGTTGATATTATTAGAGCCTAGCTCGTAATTTTCAAATGTAGTTGGAACTAATAAAAATTTGGTTGTAATCATACCACCATTAATAATGATTAGAATATATATAGTGATTCCTTATTAGTTCAGATATAAATAACATCAATATGTTAAAACTTACGATCTGAGTCATCTAACTTATGTCATTTAACATAATGTTAGAGCAAATGTAGTTAAAGGTGATTGGCGACGAAGTGTGGTGGGAGAGAGGGTGCCACACCATCACAGCGTGCTGGTGATGATGTAGTGTAGTGCTCATCACAGGAAAGGGGTTAGGTGCATGGTGGAATTTGGTCGGTTGTGTGGTACAAAGTCCTAGAATAGAGTGTAGTGGTGAGTAACCACACCATGTTTGAGTGATAGGAGTGTAATACTGATATGAATATGTGATAATGTGACGGAGAGTGATTGGTATGACTGATTCATTAACTCTGAAACCTTATTTAACAATTTTAAAGTTTTAAAGAAAAGACGATTTCTAGTAGCTGAGTTCTAGAAGATATTTGATGTTTTATTAACCCCTCTCAAAGCATTCTAGGAATATGATTGTCTTTACAAAGAGAATATTTGAGTCAGTAAATTGTTTTACAAAGGGATATTTTAGTCATATAAATGAAATTCGTTTTTTCGCTTTTTAAGTTTTTACCCTTGTTATAATGAATCTGACCATCTAGTTATTTGTGTAGCCTGTGTAAAAAAGATAGACGTAACTAGTAAACGGTCACCTGAACCCTTTCGGATTTGTTATAAAAACTCTTGGATCCGTCCCCGCATGGGAAGTTGTTTCAAGGATCGCTCATCCACCACAACTGACTTGCCAGGAAATTGAAGTTACAGGAACATGTAACTAAAAAAATGATGTGGCAACATATCTAAACGCTTCACAGGTTTCCCATCATAATTTTGTTTTCTTGCACTTTAATCTTGTCTTTTACAATATTACCCTCAGACATAAACTACTGGCTTAACTCAATTCTCCATTTAATTAATTATATTATATAGTAAGTAATAAAATCTAACAAGCAGAAGTTAAATGCTTAGAAGTTAATACTATGGACATTCTGCTGTGTCACATAATTCCACTCTTTGTCATTATATATTCATTATGACATAATTTGGTATTATTGAGGTATATAAACTGTGCCCAGAAATACCATTGTGGCAGTATAAAACTAATAATTGATCTTATCATTGTCATCAGTTCACCTAATCTCTATATTAAACACAATTCCAACCTAATCATTTGTTGGTATGCTCTTGTTTGCATTTTTATGAGAGAAACAGATTTCTATTACCAAACAGCTGCAGCTAGTAATAGTAAGAATAGCATTGTTCCAAACCAATGTATAACATTATATAGTTGGCATGGAGTTTAGAATATTTTGAGCAGGTAACAGCAACTGCTACAAGACCAAAAAAGAGGCCAAACTCAGTTGTTATTTCTTGATAAGTTATCGCAATAAAGTATCTATAACATTCGAATCAAGTGCATAAATACACGACTCAGAGTAAAAGTTATAATATCATAATAAACAGAATCGTACGAAGCTAAAGCATTTGATAGCCATACAATATGTTTCATGTGTCTAAAGCTAATGGTCATAATATAACATTTGGAACAGTTCTTTTCCTATTACTAATATATTGTAATGGTTACTCTTTAATAGTGGGAAAGATGTAACTTTGAATTAAAACTACATGAAAAAAAAATTGTGCTATTTATTTTGAGTCAATAAAGAAAAAGCATGCTGTTTACTAGCCTTCTATATATGTTTTGGTACATCATACATGTATGTCACTGGTTTCTTTAAGCGCCTTCCTGTAGAACAGGTCTCTAAAATCTACTCAGGGGCTCCATTTAAAGAATCACCAAGCAGAGAAAACATAGCAATCATTCATGTGTTGCATATAAATGACTATCTGAGTTACTCACCAAGAAACATAGTTGTCTCTAGCTGATGGATTCGAAGGCAAACAAATCAACAAATAGAGAAATCAACAGGGGAGCATGGACAGCAGAAGAAGATGAAAAGCTCGCTGAAGCTATTGAGATACATGGTCCAAGAAAGTGGACAGTCATCGCAGCTAAAGCAGGTACGGATACTAAACTAAAACATGTGTATGAAGGCATGTAAGAAGTTAAAGTTCTAAAGTTTGCAGGTTTACAAAGGTGTGGCAAGAGTTGTAGACTGAGATGGCTAAATTATTTGAGACCAAACATCAAGAGAGGAAACATATCAGACCAAGAGGAGGACTTGATTATTCGGCTTCATAAACTTTTAGGAAACAGGTTCCCATGTTTTCTTTCCTTAACTTCATCACAATCGTCATTTGTTATCTGCTTATGTGACACGATCAAATGAAAACTTGTAAAAAATTTCATGAGATTGATTAATTGATTGTTCTTGTTTAATAAAAATGATTATTAGGTGGTCACTGATTGCGGGAAGGCTACCAGGTCGAACAGATAATGAGATTAAGAACTACTGGAATTCTCATTTAAGCAAAAAGAAGGAAATAATGGAAGAGCGAACCAGTCATTATTCAACAAGATCCTGCTCCAAATTAGCTGAGAGAAGGGCGGCAGAGATGGTCGGCAAGGAGATGAAAGAAGAAAATGCCACCGCCATAAACAACCATGGAATTGAATGTTCAAAGGTCAACTTCAATGTTGATGAGTTTTTCGATTTCTCAAATGAGGACCCATTAACTTTGGATTGGGTTAACAGGTACCTTGGGGGGTGCCAGTAGCGTAATTCTGTAGGGGAACTTTCACTTCTTACTTGCTACAATGCATCATCTAGTTCAGAAAATAGTCCAAGCTAGGCTATCTCTAAGGACGATAACATACTAAAATTAAATAATGTCATGCATATCTCAGATCTCTGAGTTCTTCTGATGCTTCTATATGTAAAACTGTAAATTACTTAGATCTATTACAAATGGGATTGATATAGTCGTGTTGTTTATCTTATGTGCAAAATATACGCCCATAATCAAATTCTATTTCTTCAAAGCATCACATAAGCAATGATTTTGGACTCGAAAGGGATGCTTTTAATGGTGTGAAAATCTCCAACTCTCCAAGAGCTATTGCTGAGTCATAAATATAAAATCTAGAGAATAGGTTCAAGCATTAGTAAGGGATTATGGAGCCACAATTCTAAAGGCAGAAGGGTAAATTAATAATATTAGCTGATGCCCACAATTTACTTGATGGATGCAATCAGTGGTATAGTAATCACACTGTTGTAATTTTAATCAACTTTTTCCACATATGGGGATGAACTTATAATAACAATAACACCATCGTTTTTAGATACTCTGTAATATTAATGACCATTTCTTAAATACAAGAAAACTTTCACGTTCAAGGGGGCCTGTGTTGTGATTACGACACAGGGGCAACCAAAATCCATGAAACGTCCCTGCAAATGAACATAGAATAAAATAAATAATTTCAACCTGAAGCAAATTAGATTAGCTCCATTGTCAATTATTATTGCTATGATTGCTCCATCAATCTTGCAAACTGGTCTTTCCAGTTTAGAACCTTTTCTTCCCCATTAACAACCTGTATTTACACAAAGCAAAACTGGTGATATGAGCAACTGCTACAAGACTCTCAAAGGTGAATGAATAACAAAAGTTGGACAAAAAAGGAGAGAATGGTCTTTGGCCTAGGGGTATCAAGACGGCCCATCAACCAATAGGTTGCGGGTTCATGTCCCAAGAGGGAGAGTAGTTTTCGAGTATTTTCCATTTGAAAAAACAGAAAGGAAGAGATTGATGAATTAGCAAACTCATTCAAGGAGCAATGAGCATGGCAAGTGGGCTGGAAAGAAGGCCAACCTCAAAAGGATATAAGTATAACTACCAAACTTTGAGGAGTTATGGCAAAATGGGACGGAGGTTATGGCAAAACGCCCGTTCATCGGACCCGAATTCCTTCATCTAAATTGAGTTTTTTGGTTTTCCACTATTTCAGGTTTTATTTTATTCCTTTTTATTAGAATAAATCATGTGAAATCAGCATTGTCTGATGTTAATGTGTTCATTCAACAACTATATATTTACTACCAATATTGTCTATTCTATATTTTGAATTTTGGCCGGCCAGCCAAAAATAGAACAGCCATGTGACCCCCCCCCCCCCCCAACCCCTATGTAACTTTGAATGCCGCTGAATAATATGAATATTTGCTCATAGTGTGTGTTATAGGCTTGTTTTGCTTCCCTTCCACTCAATGGAAGGCCCATAGTGTGTGTTATAGCCATGTGACCCCCCTTGGTCAAGATACAGTCTATGCCCGGCATCCAAAATTTAATTTCAGGGCTAAAGCATTTTCCATGTTGAACCCAATGACTTGAAGACTAAGATATGCGCTACAAACATCATTGACACATCATTCTGAAAAAAGAAAAAAAATTCTAATAATAAGGGAAGCTTTAACCAACCTCAAACACCAGTCCTCTCTTAGGCACAACATCAAGAGCTTCAATGCATATGAATGCAGCGTCTTCTTTGCTAAGACTTCCATTTGTTGTACACCCCTGTTATTGGAATATTAAACCAACTTCCAACATTATTCTTTTTGAGATTGAAGTAATACCAAGAAAATACCTTTTCAAAATTAAAACCAGGCTTGCCCCCACGATCATTTGTTAGCACCCCGGTTCTGACTATAGTGTATGGAATTCCTGAGGCAACTACCATGGATTCATCTTGCTCTGCTAGATTTCTCACATTACTATTCATGATTGCTTGAACACCACTACTTCCTCTATAAACAGACAACTGCAACGTTGTTAAATCACAATATCCAACAAACATTACATGTATCTGGGCAGAGCATGCAAACTAGAATTACAAGGAGTAAATGTGGCTAGGTCGAGCAGGTTGGGTTGGTTGAAAAGGATCACTTTCAGTACGGGTCATATAGGGTTGGGCCTGACCTGAAACCGCTTTTTTTTATCCATTTAAGAATATATAGATAATTAAAGTTGATTATGATTACAAAAACAATAACATTACACTAATAATCTAAATCTGTGAAGAAAATGATTTAAGGGGTTGTGTGCATTATAAATAAACTTTGAGCGACTTTCAAAACATTCGATCCATTTAACACATTCCCCTTGTAGCTACTTTTATAAATATGACCCGTTCCTAATTTAGCTAAATTACAACCAAATCAACTTAATGGGTTGAATCTGCCATCTCTAACAGGGAGATAAAGAGTACCTGAGATAATATAACCACATGTTGTATCCCCTTCAAGCTCTCAGCATTAGATAGAAAACCTTCCTGCAAAGAAACATGTACCACATTCAACCTGCATAAATGCTCATATAAGTTGAGTGTAAAAGAAAAATAGAGTTGGATTCTCGAAAGCCATCATACATTGGGACAAATAATTGCACGAACACCTCTCAGGGAACTCTTTAAAAAAGAAGAGTCCTTTGGATCTCCTGTCATCGGCTTCAAGATAACCAGAATCAAATAGTGGGCGAGGTATTAAATTAAATCAATCAACAGATATGACTTTTGAGAACGTAAATTTACTAACCTCAACATAAGTACCAAATGATTCCATTGCAGAACGCTTGTCCTTCACCAATGCTTTAACTCTAATTCGTTTGATTATTAAGGAAAGTATAACCGTCTGAAAAGGTTATATAATATGTTGATTTAGTTTCATTTCTCTTCACTAGAGCATCAGGTAGCTACTCATCTAAATGTTGATACAAATGCATAGATGTCACATCTAAAGATGTAACTATTCTGTTGATACAAGTGCATGGAAGTGTGCTCTTATTATTTTCCAAAATAATTTTAGCAGGAAAAATAAGATCCAAGACTAAACAATTCACAAACCTGGCCTATCTCATTATCACCATCGGTTACCAAAACCGCATCCCTAACTTCGTCTTCTTCTGTGTTTGAAAACCAAAGCCAATTCTTCAGTCAACAAATGAAAGAAAAGAAGCACAAATATATGCTCAATGACTCCAGTAGATTACCAGAAGATTTATCCGCTTCCTCCAAATTGGATCCATCTTCTGAATAAAGATCAGGTGCCCCGTACCATTTCCTCAACTTTGGTCCCCCTATACCATGAAAGATTGAATCAAATGTATACAAGGTTGGTTAAACCAATCAGCTTATATTAAAGATGCATGCCCTTGTGCTCAATCCAACTTCAACATATGGGATGTATGGTTTACGTGGTTTGCTATCCAAATCAGCCAATGTAAGTGCATAGAGTAACTACATTCGTTGGACTTTCAGATCACCCTTGAACCATAGTACAATACTAGTTGTCTAATTGTTAAGTAGAGTGAGCAATCCTTTTCACGGTGGTAAGGAAAACGATAACATACTGGTTCAATGTTCACTGGGTCAAACTCTAGGGACTAATCTACAAATTGTCCAGGTCTTGTCGAAAATCGAAACTTCTTCAAACCTTTTGGCAAAGAATATTGTGAACTGTTCACTCCTGAAAACTAAAATGAGTACTCAGGAACTTTTGGGTCTTAAAAGTCATATTATCATTGCAACAGTTCATACAATCATGAATCATAAGCATGTCTAAAAGAACACCTGTAATCCTCTAGGCATCTTCCTCAAAAGGATCTTGTCAAGCCCAAATTAGTCAACTGCGAAAGTTGGGAGCTCATCCAATTGACAACAATATTATTTAATTTGTAAAACTAGTTACAACCTTGTTGGCACAATCCATATTTAGATTCTGATTACCACATATGTTGTCTCTAATCTTAATGCAATTTAAAAAAGGACAAATTACATAAAATACCAACATATTTTTTCACTTGTCCCAAGTTACTCATTGTACTGTGGAAAATACCACTTCAGGCTAATAAAGGTGACATCTTGTTCAATTTAGGTCATTTAATAACTTGATACTGGTTAAGATGTAAACTTGCCTGCAATTGATGATATTGCACTTATTTTTGTTTACATTTGTTCCAGTTTGATCATCAAAAAGATATGATTCTCTGTTCCACTCTGATAACTAAAGATGGTTCTTTTATTCTACCTTGGTCATAAATAGACGGCCTTTTGTTCCACTTTACCTATTTCGTAAACGAATGCCTGGGTGGAACAAAAAGTTGTTTTAGTGGTATTTTTCTATAAATACGGGACAAATTAGAAGGGACGTTGGTATTTTGTGTAATCTGCTGTAAAAATCAAATTGTCACTGTAGAATTGGAGTCTATTTCACAAGTATAACTTTTAGAGTTCACAAAAGCAAACGAAAGAAATTACGAAATCAAATGTGTGCCCAAATCCTCCAACTAACAGTGGAAGTAAAAATGTTTACCATTTTCACAGATTCCTAACAATATTGCAATAGATATTGAAATGTAAATCAGGTAGTTTCGTGATCAGCCAAATCAACAATAACAACAAAACTACAAGCAACTGACTAGTAAAAAACTAAAAATCTCACGAAATGCACGAATGATACCTTCAATATAATCAAGAATCACATCGAAGAAACCAGGTTTTCCCTTCTTCGATGCCAAGCAAAAGACGGATCGCTTTTTGGCATTGCCGATTGATGAACGATAGGAACAGGGAATCGAATTCGTAAGAAGAGTGTCGTGGGAAGAATGTAAGAATTTATAAGAAGAAATTGATGAAGGCACAACTCCCGCCATTGATGAGGGAGTTCAGTGAGCTGCTCGTTATCGCCTTTTACATCCATCCGTTTCTGGATATCCCGCGAATAGGTGAGTCACCATTTCAGCCACGATATTTACGAATTAAACCCTTGGATAATAATTAGTTACAAAAGTAGCCCTTAAACATTATATGGATATTTTGCATTTAAATAGTAACATTCAACCAAGTCAAAACTCAAAACTCATTATTCGTAAGTTGTATTGTAACACCCTGAATTTCAATCCAAATTTGAAACTTTTTTAAATTTCAATTTAAAACATATTTTATACAAAACTCTTTATCTTATTGCGGAAGCATTGTAATTCTCTTTAAGTGTTTCAACAAAATACAGTAACATTTTAACAATAAACTTTATCATTAAATATAACCCAAAACCTTTTGGTGTTACCACAGTCAATCTCACGACC
>JAUEJL010073380.1:0-10320 GCA_032274825.1 Drosophyllum lusitanicum | reverse complement strand
CCACCCCACCCCACCCCAAAAGACCCTTGTAACCGGTTAGTGGTGTTTATTTAGGAAACACTCGGAATATGGGGGTGAGGAATAAACACCAACTAACCCACAAACTCTGAAGCTCAAAGGGGTTCCTAAAGGAAGAAGGAGATAAGACATAACCTTCCCATCGCTCACAGATTAAAACAATTACCATCAGATACATCAACACACTTATAACAAAATATAACTTCTATATCTCAACAGGTTGAAAAGGTTAGGGAAACACAACACTCATCCAACCTAACCTCCAAACATCAAAGGTACCCTGAAACCCCCCTTATAACCACAACCTAGAAGTGGCCACCGCCCCACACCCGGCCTCTACCAACCACCTTATAACTACAACCCAGCCCAAAAGTCCCACCCATACAATGAAACAAACTAGATCCTCAATCTGCAATTTAATCATAGACATAGTTCAAAACCGTCCCGCCTCAAAGGACCCTATTAACCAGTTAGTGGTATTTAAAAAGGAAGCACATAGAATATGATGGTGAGGAATAAACACTAACTAACCCAAAAACTCTGAAGCTCAAAGGGGTTCCTAAGGAGAAGAAGGAGATTATACATAAACTTTCCATCACTCACAGATTAAACAATTACCATTAGATACATCAGCCTACTTATAACAAAATATAACTTCTATTTCGCTAGGACTCTGTAGCTCTATAGATTGAAAGGGAGTTATGGCTTAGGTTCTTTTATTTGGGGTTGAGAAAATTGAGTTTGTTGTCATTGCATAAATCGTTGCCATTGTTGCTACATCAATCATGGTGAAGACATCAAGAATTGAAAAGTAGGTTGTATCATACCGGGTTGTATGTTCAACAAACATTGAAAAATATTGGAACGAGATGGAGTTTTTATGTTTCAAACTAAACTAGAACATGTTTTAGGAGAGTCTTCACCTGAAATTAGTATGATTGAGATCCACATTTGTATTTGTGAGTAGAAAAATGAGAGAATTAAGTGAGTTTCTCGTTGTATCAACCTTTGAATCAACGGCTAGTTTGTATGTATAGGGAAGTGAAAGGTTAAGAAAATAATAAAAATCATATGCAATCATGTTGTGGATTAAAAACAACGTTTTTTTTGTGATAAAAAGAATCAAATGTACATGCGATCTCGCAGGCGAATTGTCTTTTACGATAAAAAAGATGAAAGACAAGTTGAAAGTATGATTATATCAAACATTACGTCAGCACCTCCACCGGCATCACCCGCAAACAAACGTGAGCTGGCAAAGGCTCCTCCGTCTTATTTGACCTCTTAAACTTTATTTAATCGTAATTTATCACATACTTAAACAATTAAATATTAAATTAGTACAATGTCAAACACTTAGAAATACATTCAAATTAGTCTTGCGCAACATCTTTTCTAATACAATATTTTATGTGATTCAATTGAGAAAGATTATATAACTAATTTCGGAAACATATCCAAACAACCCGGTAACATGTTTGGAGTTGATTCTTGAGACTTAATTGGTCTTAGCCCTTCAGACACGGTCGTCCCTCGCCTACTCCACTACTTCTAGATGAGTATGAGATCCGCACCATTTTCCAATTTCCTTTGGAATATTTTTTAATCTTTCCCACTTTGCACCCATTACACGCATTCTTCATTTAATATTCAATTCAACCCCTCCCCCTCCCCCTCCCCCTCCCCCTTACAATTAATTAATATTATTGTTTTCGTTTCCTACTCCGTAAATTCTATTGAATTATTCAACCTCCTTCCACCAGAAACCCTATAATTCTTCCCCAAATTCTGATCAGCACATCTCCGAATCACTGATTCAAACACATACCTCGTATATACATACATATATACATTTATACACACATACGTCCATATCGCTACTGCTTTGACTTGGATTTTCTTTGTCTTAATATTAATTCTTGGGTTCTTGTCTGAATTTCATTACCGTACAGTGTTTTTGAGCTTTTTCCGGACGCCAGGTGTAAAGGTACGATCTAGGTTTGTGTTTTTGTGCATCAATTAATGGAAACAACTGGTGTCAGCGTTGAGACAACGGATTCTGACGCGTTTCTGAGTGATAATATAGCTTCGTCAAACCCTTTATCTCCGTCTTCACGGATTATGAGTAGTACCAATTCCTTGAGGAGAACCACGCCATCTTCTTCTTCGTTTCCTGTAATTCGATTTCTGCAAGCACCTGTAACTACTGTATTGGAATACTCCGGCGTTCTTCGACCTAGGTCAAACAGCGATTACCATGAATCGGAGGCTTTGATTCATGATCACCATCGTGATACTCGTATTTCGAGTGATTCAGATACGGCCACGAGTAGTAATGGTGATAACGGGGAGGTTTCCATTCGTATAGTCGGTGCCGCAGATCCAGAAGAAGAACATGGTGGGGAGGGTAGTGAACCGGTGGCCGTGAATGCCGGAGATGGTGGTAGAGGAGAGAGAGAAATGGCTGATTCCAGTGACGTAGATGGCGGGAATGGAGAGAGTGGAAGTCATAGTGATTCATCCTATCAACAGCGATATGATATGCAACAGGTTTCAAGATGGGTTGAGCAGGTTCTTCCATTTTCGTTGCTGTTGATGATTGTGTTCATTCGGCAGCATTTGCAAGGTAACCTTTTTTAACTTTTGGAAATGTCTATTTGCTGGCTGTTTCAACTTTTTTTTGTGTTAATGGCATTTGGGTTCGTTGTATGACTTCTAAGAGAGTAGTATACAATTCAGAATTTACTCCATTAGTCCATTACTACCCTAGATAAAGAGATTATTTATCAAAATCTAATCTTGGAATCAAACAGATGAACATTCACATTATATTGCTTATACACGTGCGAGTGAAGTAGTTATACTGAACCTCAGTCTTTAAATTGTAGGCCTAGTGACCTAGTATATTGTATGAGTGGCTTGCTAGAGCCTCATACCCTTGATAATTGCAATGTTGACTATGTTCTGCTATTTGTCCTATATCCGAAAGACCCTCCAACAAAAAACAAAATGAAGAAGTATTGTAGGCCAAATCAGTTGCATCAATTTGTTGTCATGTTGATAATGAGCAAGTAGGTGAACTTTCAACCCAAAAGGAAATTTTGCCCCATTTTCATGAATTCCATTCTCCTTAATAGTCCATAAATATATCACACATTTGCACCTTGCACTCTAGAGCTGTTTCTTTTCTCCTTCATTTTGTAGAAAATTTGATAGATATGGAACTGACAAAACACTATTTCATGGTTCTCAGTTCTGTTTTATCTCAGTAAATTGGTTTTCTTTTAAATTAATATTATAAAGAGGGTTTTTTTTGTACTAAAAAGTAATTTCATAACTAGTAATATATAGTAAGAATCCTAACCAATGACCGCTGGTGCTGTTAATGTTATGTCTTCAATTATACTTTTCTACAATTGTTATTTGTATGCACCATTATCGATCTTAACAGTTTTATCTCCCTATTTAAGTTCTTCACCCTTAAAAAATTTATGTGCTTGTGGGAATTCCGATTAATTGCTTTATTTCATCATCATGTAGGTTTCTTTGTCACGATCTATGTAACTGCTTTTATGTACAAATCTAATGATATTCTTCGGAAGCAGACGGCTTTAAAGGTATGATGACACTTGTACTATCTAATGATTTCATTAATTAAATATCTAAAGCCAAACTCCCTTAATCATCTTTTCTTGAGCTTAATGATTGACAAATTTTACAGGGGGAGAGAAAACTGTCCGTTCTTGCTGGTTATTTTATGGTTTTTGTGCTTCATGTGGCTGGAGTTTACTGGTGGTACCAAAATGATGATCTTTGTTATCCTTTATTCATGGTTCCACCAAGCGCAATACCACCATTCTGGCATGCTATATTCATGATCATTGTGAACGGTATGAATTTATTTTTGTGATTACTTTTTTAAGGCATTTTTAATGAGTGGCAAAATGCCCTAAAGGAATTACACTGTGCAAGAATGATCAGTTTTGGAAAAAAAGTGCCAAAAATAAATGGTTCTTTTTTTACATTTATATTTCCAAAAGTTGTTTAAATCCACTCTTTCTTGCGTACTACTGCCTGAGTGCCTGTTTTGTGGCATTTTCACTAGAATGGTTGTAAATCTGTTCAGAAAAGCTAAGTATGATGTTTTGAAAAGACAATTACTCAAGTTTATTTTATTCATTGCTTATTTCGCTTTAGTTTTATTTCACCTAATTCTCATCACCAAACGCATCTTCGAGGAATGAACTCTAATGCTTGAACTTCTACATTGTTATATGGATGTAAATAATGTATATAAAAAAACCATATGGCCTAAAATCCGCTCCTGCTACTGCATATTACTGCATACTATGTAAATATGTGAGTATTTCATTATTTCTTTAACGAGTTGTATTGCGTGCAGATACAATGGTGCGACAGACAGCAATGGCCTTTAAGCTGGTATTGCTTATGTATTATAGGAATGGCAAGGGCCATAATTTCCGTAGGCAGGTAATATTACATAACATAAAATGTGGCTAATTACCAAAATGACAAATACATATGCAACAAGTAATTCTCTAAGTGGTGTGAATTTTGGCCTAAACAGTGATGTGTTTGATAATAAAATGAACATATCGCAAAGTAAGCAATGCAGAACCCACTTGAATGATTTTTTAAGGGGTGGTTGGATTCGCGTTTTGGAATTGAATATCTGATTATCGTGATTTGAAGTCGTAATCAGTTCTTAATATTTAAAATATATATGATGCATTTGATTTTCTCATTAGTCATTACTGAAGGGTCAAATAGTAAGTTTCATGCGGTCATGCCTGCCGCAATAGAACTGATTATTTAAGGTGTAAATTAAAAGTACTTATTTCTCCAGTCATCTCTATTTTCTTCACAAAAAATTCCATTCTTTTCCTTTTGTCTTAATGATTAGAATTTGCCAAAAATTTAAACACCATTTCTCTTATTGTTGCAAGTTCATATGACAGAAGCATGTCTAGACACTATTTACTTTATACCTGCTATCAGCTAATTATCTGATTTTGGTAATCCAAATCTCACAATCATTTTCAAAAAAACACATCACCTTAGTCTATTTTGAGACACGTGTTTTTCAAGTTGGTGACCGGCTTATTGCTATCATTGTTTTGTCATATTGGCAAATCTTGATAGCATGCTTGTCTTTTGGTAATCAACCATATATAAAAACTGAACCATACTTTGTGATGTTTGAGTTCCAAACATATACCAAGTACATTCTGACAGGTAACTTTGATATTTTAGGGTCAAATGCTGACACTTGTGGAGTATACGCTGCTGTTATACCGTGCATTCTTGCCTGCTCCAGTTTGGTACCGGTTTTTTCTGAACAAAGAATATGGGAGCCTTTTTTCGTCTCTGACGACAGGGTTGTATTTAACTTTCAAGCTTACATCAATAGTTGAGAAGGTATTAATTGCCAGCAATTATATAGCAAATCATCTCTATGTTTCTTTTAGTTTTATACTATTGGTAGTTAATTAATAATATGATGTCTCCTTGCTCACAGGTTGGATCCCTGTGGACTGCATTGAAGGCATTGTCTCGAAAGGAAGTCCATTATGGTTCATATGCAACACCAGAACAGGTATAATGATGTAATTTGTTTGCTTCATATGCCAAAAATGTTCATGCACCCCATCTTAATTCTTTTATCTCACTCACAAGTCACAATCACGTCTTTTATCTCACTCACAATCACGTCTTCTATCATTGTATATGAAAAATGGAATTTTGACTTGTTGAAACTGAGCTAAAAAATAGTCTACAGAGAAGTTTTACAAAATAAGCACTGATGATTTTCTTTGAGATGTCTAAACATTCGTGGTGACATCAGGCAGGTTGGGGGTTGGTTACAAGTCAAAGGGGTAATCTTTGTAATAGTTGAAAGACGTCGGGTCAATGTGTAACACTTTCTATCCTATTCTTTTTTTAAAAATTGTAAATAATTAGTGTGTTAAATATAATTGCCAGAACTATTCTTATTATTAAAACATTTATTCAATGTCTTCAATAAAGCAATGTAGGAGGTTGTATGCATCCGAAATATGTTTTGGATGGCTTTTGCTAGTTTTCCTTTCTTTAGTTTTCTTTTCTAAAAACACATTTGACCCAAATAATACATAACCAAAATAGACTGATTGTTAATAAGTGGGTCAAAGTAGCTATCACCTCTACTAAAGACGAATGCAACATTTGTGGGCAAGTTTCAATCAAATGTTCTTCATGAATATTATATTTATAGTTGTAGAGAAAGGTATTCTACATCTTTGACTGATAGTCAAACATTTTCATTAAGCTCCATGCCTAGACAAACTTTACATTTGTTTCGGGGACTGGTGGAGTATTAGTTTTTGTTTGTAATTCAACCTCGTTCTTGCTGGCAGGTAATTGAAGCAGGAGACTTGTGTGCTATTTGCCAGGAAAAGATGCAAGCTCCAGTTTTATTGCGTTGTAAACACGTTTTCTGTGAAGATTGTGTTTCAGAATGGTTAGATTCCCCTTCGAGGCCACAAAATTTTAATTTGATGATAATATTCTGTTGCATGTGTATGCTAATATAGTTTGTCTAACTAATGAATACCTGCTAAAATGGCATATAATCAATTTTGATCTTATAGATGGCAACGTTCTGGACATAGTTTAAGGACTTCTTTCAAACATTTAAAAATAACCTTCAATGAAAACAAGAGAAAAATCTTGTGAACTCGTATCACAAGTAATTTTGAATTAGAGCATTGACTGCTAACTCATGATGGTCTGGCATGTTATCTAGAGATGGCAAGATAGGCCCGACGAGTAACATGTCAAAACGGGTTTCAGTTGAACAGTTCATTTTTAGTGTGGTTTGAAACAGGCTGGACTGGACGCCGGGTTGTTTTGATCTGAAACAGTTTTTGTCCAAGTATTCTTTTATAAATTATTAATGCGCTGATTACGATCATAAAAGCAATATTACTACAATAATAATAATCCAATTCTTTGAATAAAAGGATTTAGGAGATTGTATGCATCAAATAAACTCAGAGCAACTCTTAATCTGTGTGACGTGTCCAACCCATTTGATCCTTTCCCCTTTTAACAAATTTTTATATCTATTGCATTTGAGACAAAAACACAACCCAAATAGACCCATTCATAAGTGACAGGTTGGTATTACCACATCTGATTATATAAGTGACCTGATTAGATCTTGATCAGTTGAAACCATCTTATTTTTCAGGTTTGAAAGAGAAAGAACATGCCCTTTATGCAGATCTGTGGTGAAACCAGCAGATTTACGCTCATTTGGGGATGGATCCACGAGCCTCTTCTTCCAGTTGTTCTAAAAACAGGGACTTCTCAATGAAATTGGCTTCTGTTCTAATTTCTCATCCCAATCTTCAAATACCCAACTTATCATCTGGATTACTACAGTAAAAGAACACAGCCCTGAGCAATTTTCTCCCCTAAAATTGTAGCTCTTTAGCTTTTAATGAGCCTTATATGTTTTATGTTTTGGTACACACTGTACATGAGATACAATCTTCATGCATTCTGTCGATATTTGAATGCTGAGAATAACATACCCAAGTTATATAAACACGCTTCTTGAGATATAGTTGTTAGAACATGTAAACTTTGGTCCATGATACTTAATCGAACGATATGAAAAAATCTGCTTCAATGTTTGTGTTTGGTGTTTGTTGCATGTGATGGTTGCTCGCGTGTTTTTCTTCCGGTTTTTCTCCTATAAATTGATATATCCTTGTGAGGCTTAAAACGGTTAAATTCATTAGACGAACAGACAATATGACTGTGTGTTGTAACGGGGTTTTAAATTATATATTTTTAGATAAATAAATTATTTAAGGAACTACAAAGTGTGGAAAGTAACATCTACTTTGAAGGAGAGCAAGACAAGAAAAAAAAAGGAAAAATACACGGACAAGCAAAAAGTAGGCGCTAGAAAAATTGGTTCATTTTCAGGCAAGGTTCTCTTAATAACTTGACATGTGCCAAAATGGAAAAAAGGAGACGAGTAGAGAAATAAACTCAATAAGTATGGACACCTTGTTAAGATGATGGATTACGGCCCACATTTTCGGATTCGAATTCGGATATGATATTTTTTAATTCGGATAGCCGAAATATTATGCTGAATTCTTAATACTAAATATTATTTTTACTATGCTTAAGACAAACTTTATGTTCTGCATTGCTATTTCAGTTATTCTAGGGACATTCAGTATGTCCACTAACAAAAATAATTTGTTAATTTGTGTTGCATATTTTGGAAAAGTTGAAAACAAGCAATTGGTTTGAACAAGGTTTTACTGATGTAGTGAGATTTGATACTTGACTTTGAATTTGAGGAGAAAAGATGTTTAAATGAGGGAAGAATAAGAGATTTTTTTTTTTCTTTCAGAAATAGCATTAAAAAAACTGTTCACATTAGAGACTGAAATAGCTACACACTGTGTACATTAAAGTCTGAAATTACACATGGAATTCTGACTTAAAATAGTATCCGATTTTAGAAAATTAGTTTCTCATTAAATTACAACCTAAACACCGATGAACTTTAAATTTAATGGACTTGTTATTGACATCTTGAAAATCGAGTTTTTAAACACCGGTTTCTTATAAAGCAGTGACCATTTTGACCGAATGTGTGAAGAAAAGTGTCAGAACCAAAACATTATTTTTGAAAGTTTTTTTTAATATTAATGGTATTTCTGGAAAAAAAAAAATTCAAAATAAGGAGGTATAGGTTTTTGTCCAAGGGTTAGAGGTGCGAATCTATTATGTTACTTATGTATTACTGAGAACTATAATGCATGAAAATCGAGTTTTGTTTTGATCTAGAGGTTAGAGCACTTATTTTCTTGGGGTTAATCTTTTCTTACTTTGACTTTAATAGAATAAGGGGGTGTTTGGTAGAGAGAAAAGAAATTTGGAGAAATGGAAATGGAAATAGGGGAGAAATGGAAATGGGTGGAGAATTGGAATTGATTTCCTTGTTTAGTATCAGGAAAGAAATGAAACAGAGAAATGGTGGCTCAAGTCGCCGGACGGAGGTTGCGGCGTTGGCCGCCTTGCCGGACGTCGACGATGATGATTAGAATGCCGGAAACACATCGCAACCGGACATCGACAATGATGAGTAGATATTGGTTGTCATTTCTCTTCATTTCTCCACTATTTGAAGAGAAATGAAAATACAAAGGAATGGGAGAAATGGAAATGGGTGGAGAAACCATTTCTCCCCCCAAAACTATAATCATTTCTCCCAAACAAGTGAAATCAATTCTCTCCATTTCTTTTCTCTATACCAAACACCCCATAAGGTTCTGATACGATGTAGAATGATAATTAAACCCTATCTCTAATAAGAAACACCTAAAAAGATGAAGAAAAACTAAAACTATGTAAACAACTCTATTTGAAACCCATTAAACATTAATTTGGAAAAGGTTGCATTAGTTTAATTTGTGAAAACAAATAGTTATCATATCCAGATTTATCCCTTATTCTATCATTAAATCTGAGTCTTGCATAAAGCATATAAAACAAGCAATAATAATTTAGGTCTTACGTAAAATAAGTCAATCTCGTAACAATCCTGCCTCGTATAAAACAAGCAAATCTTCTAGAGTCATTCTAGCATTTATCATCTATGATTAATTTCATTATGTCGAATAAAAAAGAAACTTTAGACTTAACTTGTTATATATGTATGCATTACAAGAAGATTATGAAAAGTTTTAATTGGAGGCAGAAGATTTAATCATATGGGAGTTTTGAATTAATAAAATATTAAGAAATGATATATTTTTCTACGTTTTGTTTATACACATCTTTTTATTCATGCAAGGATGACACTTGTCACTTTCTTATCATTCAAACCATATGTTATTTGACAAGCTAGTGTTCTCTCCATATGAGTAAAACAAAATGTAGAAGGATATATAAAAATCAGAGGCGAATGTATGTACAATCAAATGGGGTGTGTGGACCCCACTTAAAAGAAAATTTTTATTATACATGTATCTATAAATAATTTTTATGTATATATAAATAATTTTTTGACCATCCTAAAATTTTAAAATGGACCCCGGATCCAGATTGGTAGAAGGAAAAACATGAAAAAATTAATGAAAAAAACACAACTTTATCATCTCAAGTCCTCAATCCTAAAAGCTAAAGGTCAAACCCTATATTGTCATGTCAATACATCAAGTAAAGAGGACAACTAGCCAAGTAAGTGTCATATTTTATTATATGTTTTGT
>JAUEJL010073379.1:0-28237 GCA_032274825.1 Drosophyllum lusitanicum | reverse complement strand
ATTTTGATTACATAAAAAAGCAAAAAAAGTATAAGTTTAGTACATACAATAGGAAGTTTAATACACACAATAACACAATTTTTGAAAGTTTATTACACACAATAACATTTTTGGAAGGTTGATACACACATTAACATTTGGGGTATAGTTTAATACATTTTGGAGAAGTAAACCCTACTTTTTAACACATAAAACCAGACTGAACTAAGAAAATTGGTGTTTTTAAAAATTCAATAACACATTTCTCAAGATGGTCCAGTTTTCGGGGTTTTTGGATTTTCTGCATTATTTTAACTGAAACATAAAAATGTTAAAGCAAATGAATGAGTTTATGAGTTCTAACGACTGATTACCTTTATATCTTGAATATTTTTCTGGCTAGCACTTGCATAACCAAATGTGACAGGATGCCAAGCTTGTGTATTCATTGTTTCCGTAGACTGGTTCCATAAAGAATAAGTTAATGTTCTCCGCACCAATTCATCTTCAAGGCCCCGCATCTTACCATACAAAATAATAACAAAAATATTCAGGTTTTATATCCACATGACAAAAAGCTACATAAAAGGGACCAATTATGATAGCTCAATAGGAATGAGCTAGTACAAATTTAAATATACAAAACGAATCAGTTGGGTATAAATATTGCTAATAGGCATATGATTAACATTTTGCTTACTGTAAGTAAGGTGGGCACGTAATGTTCATCTGGAATGCAATTGTGTTGCTGCTGTTCTTTCTGAGATATTATAATAATAAGTAAAATAAGATACATTCAACTCTAATTAGTCAACTAGCTAGCAATCATAATAACCATTAATGACATTCTATAAATGTAGATACAATAAAATAGTAATCGTTTTTCACTTACAAGAGACTCGTTTCCCTTGCTCAAGTCTAGAAGTGGTCGCCGCTGTTTTTTTAAGAGGAGAAGGACCAAGTATAAATGGAGATGGTGATAGGAAACAAAGATTGGAATAAATTAATATGTTGATTAGAGGTGGCAAGATGACTGGGTTGGCGGGTTTGGTTCACGAGTTAAAACCGGATCCGGTTGAAACAGTCATGTTTAGAACAAACTGAAACAGGTTGGTTTGTTCTACAAACACATTTTTTGTCCCATTTCGTATATAAATGATAAATGCAGATTATGGTAGAGAAAATATTATTACAACAATAATTCAAAACTTTGTTGGAACAATTTAGTATTAAAAAAGAGAGGTTCAATGTCCTCCTAAATCTTCCTACTCCATTAGATCAAGACAAGTGTCAACATCAAGAGAGGAGATGAGGAAAAATTAGTGGATTCCACGTGTTATCATTTAGTGGGTAGGAGGACCAAGGATGAAGTAGGAGGAAATAGAATTTTTCTTAAAAAATAAAAAAAACGTTAGGATACATTCAACATGTTAGACCATTTTGAGATAAATATTATATTTGACCCGTTTGAGATAAAACACAACCCATTGCCACCCATTGATAAGTAAAAGGGCCCAAATTGCCACCTGTACTAATACAACACACATGCTTCTCCTTTTGAAAAAGGACGATCGATGTGTTGATGTTGGTTGAGAATGAGATTATATATTTGATTAATTCTTTGAGAAGCAAATTAACCATAAATGTACCAGATAGAACAGAATCTCAGAGGTATGTTCATTTCTACCTTGCAGTGTTTGTTAAATACTGGGAAAACAACATCATCATATGCAACCACCTCTGCATGCTTTCTGACCAATGTGATCCACTGCGATCATGAAATAGTTTAAAGTTAACTTCAGTAAAATTGCCTGAAAATCATAAAATGGCCCTAATTATAAAGCTTTCGCCACATCTTGAGTTGTAAAATGACATATATGCCCCTAAAAATAAACTCTAGATAGACTGCCAAAAAAATTGAGTACATACCAGGGCATTTTTGTTAATTTACAGCTCTAAATGTGGCGAAAGCTTTAAACTTAGTAGCATTATTTACATTTTACTACTATTTCAGCAATTTTTTGGCTGGAACTGTCATAAAGAAAACTAAACCTCGGGTGGCATATAATGCTGTTTTGGTATTTGGAGGCCTTAATGTAACCTTTCAAATACTTTGATGGCCTATGTGTTTGTTATTCCATTAAAAAAACCTCGCTGAATGTGTTTACAAGAAAAATGAATTTTTATACTGCATTTATATCATTTCACAATGCTAGACAGCTAAAACCATCTATATGAGATGCATTTAAAAGTGTATACCATATGTTAGCAACGAGCCTACCATAAAAATGAGTTTGTTGATTAAGAAACAAAATTATACATGTAAGACAAGTCCAAAACTATCATAACTCATTATATACTGATCTTTAATATGATCCAATGGTTTCAATAATAACTAAACCTAATCTTGGTCAGTAGAACTGCAAACGAAAATGACCTGGGATCCTTTGCGCCACTTGTCTTCAGGTATGTCAGGGGACATCTCTGGATTATAGCGCTTTTCAGACGCATCAATAAAACTGAATGAAAATCAAAAAAATTCATGACACCAAAAGATGTAGAAATAAGCATTTATCAAACAATGCAAGATTTTATCTTGACTTCAATACCTGTCCACAAAGCTTCTTGGAGATGACATGAGATATGTGTATATGTAACTGAAGTTATATAGCGGGACACAGCTGAAAAGAAAACCAACTTATAATACTATATAAGTTTTTCATCAAAATGTGAGGAAGGGTAATAGATAATTAAGTTTAACATTAAAGGAATTTTGTATGCATCATATCATGTGTATATTTTCAGAAGTTGTTAGTGAAAGAAACCTGTCAGAGAGAAGAACGAATATCTGATTTTGTGGATCATTAAGGGCTGCCTTGAACAATAGTTTCTCAGCTTCAATCATAGTTGGCTTACCCCAACCTACCTGTACAATAAGGTCAAATCACAGTTTAAAACACAATCATAATGCCTATCAATCTTAGTGGGTGTTTGGATTTGCATCTTGAAAGTAATTATCTGATTATTCAGGGGGTGAGTAATCAGTTTTGGATTATCTTGGAGCAAAACAAAAGTACACATTTAATCATTTATCCCTCCTTTAAACCTAATATGTCATAGTTCTACTACCATTTTAGTATTTCACATATCACCAACCCCTTTTCATAATACTGTTCTTTCTAGTTGTTTTATGTATATGATTCCTTAATAAACATAATTAGTCAAACACTAACAACATCTACAGCCCATTATATCACATATAGTTATCTTATTTAAATTATTTATATATTATATAATCACTTAAAAAATGCATATCCAAACAATCCTTGCTCTAACATGAAATTTTAACTACAAACAAACATAGCATGGTCTATTTGATCAGTTACCTCAACACTATTTTCCAATTGACGGTTGTAGAAGAATGCAGATCTCGTAACTGACTCATCAAACACAAAACCAGGCTTCGAGTGTATGTAAATTGTGAAATTCTCAGGATCTGCATTCTGTAAGCTCATCAACTTCAAATGTACACACTTAAAAATCTCAACATGTTTTCCAAGTTAGGGTTAGGGACACAAAAATACACTGAAAAAATTAATGCGCGTATCTGTATACCAAATTTAGGTTAAAACCCTGAACAGTATAGTTTATCTAACAATCAATATGAAATAGGAAAACATAGTTTGGAAGTACATATAGCTTAATGATAACTGATAAACATATATGTAAGCTAATTTGTATCGAAACATGGACTAATGTAAATTTACAGAACAAGAATCAAACGAACCTTAAAGAAGTTGTGCCACAGAAAATCAAGAGAAAGATTATCTCGAACAAGGAAAAGGAAAGCAATCTTCATACGATAATATTCAAGCCGAAAATCTTCAAAACCAAATTCAGTAGAGATAGACGACGATTGAAGCCTGAATTGAGAGAATAATCCGAAAAAAACGACGAAACAAAATAAAACCAACAGTAAGATCAAAAACTTTGAAACGAATGGCGGAATTTGGCGTCTAGAAGTAACAGCTGCAAATCGCTTTCTCGCCGTCATAGTCTAATGATGAAATCCACCTAATCATACGCTAAAAAACGAAGGAAGTTGGTTATAATCCATAGAAATTAGGAACGGTTGAAGTAAAAGGCAAAGTGGATTGTGATTGTGAAATGCCTGTGAAGAGTAGATTGATGACAATGAAGTTTGTATCGACGGGGAAACGACGGCGGCGGTGCGGCGACGGTGCTGTGCCGTGAGGTATAGATTTTTCAGACAGAATCGGACAGAATGAAGGAGCGAATTGGGGGCACGTGCGCACGTGAGTTGTTTATCATGATTCGTTCACTCATTCAATTTACAGTAACTTGGAAGGTTAAAATGTTTGATTATAGCCGAGAGAGTTGATATATTAATGTGATGTTTGAATGTGAAAATAAGAAAAATATACCAACAACATCCAATGTTAAATTATAAAAAATACTTTTCTTTATAAATATTCTCTCACACACAAACACGCTATTTAAATCATTAACAACAATTATCATGTCACACGACCAACAAAATAAAAAACTTATCTTTATTATATTTTCACTTACAAACTAAAGTATGGATAGTCCGACGAGTTATCATATTATAAATAGGAGCCACTTCATGTTCAATGATACTCTAATGCGGAAATGCCCGCTTTCTCCGACAAGGTGAATTGAAGGAGCATTTAACACAATCCTTCATACATCGTTGCGCCCAAGTCATGATCTTATCAAGCCAAAAGCAGTCTAATCCTTTGCGGTATGCAATCCACCTTACAGAGATTTTTTGCAATTTTCAAAGATGTTAATGTTACCAACACTAGTGATTTCCATAAGCTTACAACGCGTGTTATGACTTATAAATACAAGCATAAAGGAATTAAGATTCGATACACTTTACAAAAGGTACGTAGAACTCACTATTCAAATAACTAATATCTTTTTTACAACGAACTGTAGGAGCTCATGAATACCACCTTTAAAGTACATTACAGGTTGTGACCAATCATAAATACAACAAATTCTATAGCCAAAAGCAGTTGATTGCTTTGCTATTATACAACTTGGCCAAGGCTATCATAATCAATATGACGAAAACAAAGCTTCAATAGCTGGATGCTTTCATAACTAATGCCACTATGCATCCTAACACCGCCCCTGCAACCACCTGATCAAGATCAAAGAGATTAACTAATGCCGACTTAAAAGCCATAGGCCATTTTTATAAGTACCCATGTTTTTCGGTATGATAATACGTAGAGGTGGTAGATGGGTGGGACAAGCAAGTTGAGAACAAGTTCAAGTTGAAACAAGACATTTTTAGCACAAGATGAACAGGCTAAGGTCTAGTTACAATAAGTTTGTTTAAATTTGTAACACCTTTAAAACTTTCATCACATCAGAAATCAGAATAATCAACTCTAAATGGATAGTTAAAACATAGTTAAGTAGATTCATGGGTATTTTTGTCATTTAAATACTCCAGAATTGACAAAACCTTCAAATTTAAGAATATATGTCATTTGACAAATTTCTGGCAAGTTCTTTTAGCAGAATCTGCATAAACGAAAAAAAATTGATTCTTGGGTTGCCTCTAAAATAGCTTTATTAGTTAGATGGCCTAATGATAACTTGTGAATAGTGGGTGGCATATGCACACATTATCCCTTACAAGAACAATAGTATTGTGAACATTTTGACTTCAGACTACTTTCAATAAATAAAACGACTTAGAAGATTATATGCATTAAGTTTTTGAATTCAGACTACTTGTGAATAGTGGGCCTTAACTTACAAGAACACATTAAATAAAACGACTTAGGAGATTATATGCATTAAGTTTTTGAATTCAGACTACTTTCAATCTGTTCCCGTTATAGCTAATGATTTGGATTTGACCATTTTGACTTTTGAGATTCGATGTAGCCTAAACTGATCTATATGCGAGTAAATGGGTCAAAATTCCCATAAGCATGAAAAAAATCAGTCAGGGACACTAGATGCAGACTTCATCAAGATCTACTTAATGGTTAAAAGAAGATACCAAGCATTTAGCTTGGTGACATTTTGGATCTGTCCCTTTTCCGGTTGGAGTGAAATACCATCTCTCCTTCTCCCTTTTTTCTTAAATTGTTTGTTCATCGTAGAGCAAATATTATTTAAGATGTAAAACTAGTTATTTCACTTTCAATTCCACAATTTCAGTTTTTGAGATTTTATGTTACAAAATATGTCCAATTACGTGTAATAGAGATGGGGGTCGTGTAAATAATAAGTTGCAGGAAATGCAAACATTCTTTAAGCAAGATCCAAACAATCAACTGAAGCAAGATGATATTCAAATTAGTAGACACTCAAATCTAGTTTCAAATAAAAATATTAAATATTTTTATTTTTATTATCTAGATGGGATAGAAACCTGTAATGGAGTATGCCCAAGAGAATCCCGTAGAGGTCTGGATGTGGATAAAGGGTGCTCTGGGGGGAATTCACAGACAATCTGGTTCAACACCTGCACAGGTGTAACCAGAAGTAGACATGAGGGGTGACACAACAAAGAAACGAAAAAAAGAGACAACAAAGTTCTAATTGTTATGAATCCCTTACTTCAGCTTGGCGACCAGCATGGAGTCTGACTCCAGATGCATCATACATAACCTGCATAATTTTAACATATAAATTATGAGACATTGTGGAAAAAGGAAAAGAAAACAATAGCACTAACAATGTCAAGACTTGATAAACATACAACCACATCTCAGAAGATAAAGAAAATTTGATAAAGTTTAAATCTTCACATGAGAAAAGTTGGGTTATTGAAAAGGCACTAGTGACCATACTGACAGAATCACAGAAACAAAGCTATATATGTTCAAAAGAAATTATGTTTGAGAGCACATACAATAAAAGCCAAGACAACAGCAATTGCAAATGATGATGATTCAACCCCTTCATGCAGACCAATGGATACTGCCAGTGCCAGAACAGTGGAAGAATGAGACGATGGCATTCCACCCGAGCCAACAATTTTTTTAGGATCCCATCTCTTTTCCTTATACCTGAGCTTCTAGGAGAGGCATATATAGAGGTCAGTAAATGCAGTGATAAGAAAACCAAAAATCAAAGCAAATAGATGTTTTAATGTGGAGGCCAAAATTGCAGCTCAATAGATTAAATTATAAAAATAAGGGGATGTTTGGATAACCAGAATCCAACCAAATTCAATGGAACTAATGTAATAATCTTGACTTGATTCTGTATCCTATATGGTTTCGTTTTCTGATGGAGCAGAATTCTGTTAGATTAATTTAACAAAGCAACTTGGCATTCATTGATGTTGTCTAGGAAATGTCCAATTCCTTCGACTTAAATCCTTGCAGAGTAACCTATGAAACACATGGAACTAGCATTTCTGCTACAACATATTAGGCTTTAATGGGTTAGGGCACGTTTTCATGAATCCAGGGATGTAACACAATATTCAAACCACGGATGCAACTCTAGATGAGCTCCACCAATTCATAACCAAAATCAAACTCTTAATCTCAATCAAAATGAATTGAGTGCTCTAACAATCCGCATGACTCAAAAATCCAACTCCAAATATCAAATCAACCTGCTTCGAACTCTACCTATCAGTTTCTACGCTCTAAAACAGAATCATACACGTTAGCAAATAATCGATTTCGACCCTAGCAAGTACGAAATTGAAGTACTGAATCAGATCGATCAAGTACAAAATTACTAAACCCTGATATACATCTCTAATAATCTAAACGTTATCGAAGGATAGAACTGACCAGGTGGTGATAACCTTGAGGAATTGAGCAATCGCAAAAGCAAGAAAAGCTGATAACAATGGAACACTGTACGGTAGGACCTGAGCTGAAGACGAAGGTGTCGCCGCCGCCGCCGTCGCCTTGCTAACGCGGTATGCTGCGTCCGCCATGGTGATCACCTCGTCCATTGACTTTTACAAGTCGATTCAAACTCGAAATTGCTCAAATCCTTTGACAGAGCCTTCGCGATCTGATTCGAAAAATTAACGATCGATTCAAGTTTGAATGGTTTGAGTTCCAAGGCGACGATCGGACGGCAATGAATGTATATTATTGTGAATTGTGATATCGTCTTCTAATAAGACGGCCGTCTGTCTACGGCAGAGTTATTCCGTGGCGGTCAATTTTAGTGCGAAAAGGTACTAGTTTTAATGCTGTGTGTACAAGTAATTATTGCTTCCGACCAAAACATGACAACGCAAAGTTGATGAGTTCGATTGGCGGAATTGTGTTTAGTCCAAGTCCACCCTGTACAAATTTTGGAATAAGCACAAATATCTTGAATTCAAGACAGATCATTAGGGATTTAAACTTGTATATTTTTAAAAATATATATTTAAAAATATATAAAAAATTAATATTTAAGTGAAGAAGCTTAAAAGTTCGATTTTATCTCTATTTAATAGGGGTGAGCATGTTAACCAATTAATCGAGCCGTAATTAAATTAACCAACAAAATCAAACTATTTTAACCGAAATTTAGTAAAATCCACGGTTGGGTTTTTTAATTTGGTTAACGATAATATCGGTTCGATCATGGGTATCCGTTGAAAACTGAATCACTTGTTAACCGAACCGTCTTACTTAGATTTATAATACATGGTTTTTTTTATTAATATTCATGCTTTCATGTGAATGTATTCCATATGTTTATATTATTTGAGTTCATTAACTCAACAACCCCATTTACCTTAATATATTTTGTATTTTTACTATATTGTCGCTATAATGTTACTTTTTGATGCTTACAATGTTATTACATAACATTTATTCCAATATTTTTGTTAACTAAGTAACTAACTGCATATTTCTACGGGCTCATTCATATGTTAGATTATATGTTGTAACATTTGTCCTTTTGAGCACATTTATTTACATATTAGCCCTAACTAAACAATTAACCCGGAATTAACCAATCCATTAATATTAGCCGATAACCATAACTGACGAATCATGATTTGCATTAACCAAATGGTTCGGTTTTGGGCCTTAATTGACTCATGCACGACCCTACTATTTAGAATAATTCTTGTGAGTATATATCATTTATGATCGGAGGACTTGGGGTTATATCATTCACGTTTTCTTTCTATTATTGCTATTAACTAATTACTTCTAAGCAGGTAAAAAAACCTTTTTTTAACTAAAAGAAAAACTTCAGTAATTTAAATCAATAAAAAAAAGTTGAGTACATCAAACAGATAATTGCAAAAAGTTTGATACCTTTTTAAGTAATTTGCACTTTGTTTAGAGGGAAATTTCTTATGTTTTTTTCCATATCTTTAAGGCCAAAACATAGTTGAGACCTTGAACTTAGTCAACTACCTTGAATATTAACTTAAAGTATCAAATGTGTAGTATAGTACCTAAACTTGTTAACTCGGTTAATTTAATACTTTGACTCACTAAAACCTGGATTGGAACTCTGCTTAGTACCCTAACTCACCGAGTTAGTGTACTAAACCGACCAAGTTTCATAGCAGATTTAAGTGAGTCAGGGTACTAAGTTAGCCGAGTTCCACACCAGGTTCCAGTAAGTCACCAATGAAGGGTACTATATTGCACATTCGATACTTTAGGGAAGTTAGTTGACCAAGTTTAGGGTACTAAACTATACTTAGTAGGGGTGTGTTCGGTTCTGGAACCGGACCGGAACCGAAATAACCAATAACTGAAATTGGTAAAAGCTAGAACCGAAAACCGAACCGATATAAGGGAACCTGTTCCGGTTATTTCGGGTATAGAACCAGATAAGACCGAAAATTTGCTTTAGAACCGGTTTCAAGAGTGGGAACTGAAATAACCGATAACCGGTGAATATTTTTGTTATCAAAGGCAAATATGATACGTTTATATTAGTTGTTTTTTACCTATAAAGGTTAACTAATAACCAAAAAACAAAACGATTTAAAAACACCAAAAATACTTGAAATCGTAAGTGAACATGCATGCATCGTCGACACTAACATAATTCGTTGACTTCATTCTTACAAACAATAACCATTAACCATATAGCCAACGATAATAGTTCAATAACCAACCATATCACCAAAAATAATAGTTCATAGCCAACCATATAACAAATACAAAATCAAATACCAACCGGTTTCGGTTCTAAGACCGAACTACCCGATAACCGGTGGAACCGGAACTGAAAAACGTGAAAAAACCGAAAACCGAAAATGAAGTTTTAGGAGGGCCGAATACTCTAACCCGGTTCTGGTTCCACTTCAGTATTTCGGTCAAAAAGCTCATCCCTATATTTAGACTTATCTTTAAAGATACGCAGTATACAAGTTTTATGTCTAAAGAGATAAGCTTATTTGTTTTCTTAAAAAGCAAAGATCTTCTCGCTTCTTCTAGAGTCACCTTTTTCTCTTTCTCCCACTTCCATCTGTCATAATCACTGACATAGGTTTCGACAAGGGAGAATAAGGAGAGTTTCAACGATAACTGTCCTCACTCTGACTCTACGACTCTGTCTTCGAATATCTCTCTCTCACTCCCTTTTCCATACACCACATGCACAAAGAAGGTGAAGGAGCTGAAAACTCTAGTTGATTAGGAATCCTGATTAGGTTGATGAATGAAAAAGGAGGTGAAGGACGGATTAGGGTTCCGATTGGGTTCGGAGAAGAAGATAGGCAGTGAAGCGAGATTAGAACAAAGAAGAAGTAATGCAAAGATGGGCATGAACGAAGATGGAGATGAAGATTGAAGAGGGGTAGTGGAGTGATGTTAGAGAGAATGACGACAAGAGGTGACGATTGTCAAATGGTATTTTCTCAACCAACTCAATCAAGAGATTGAGGATAAATACAATACAAAGAATGATCGTGGCCGAATAATAAAATATACATGTGCCACCCCCACAATTTGAAGGGGAGATTGGGACCGAACATTTAAATGGTCCTAAAAGTCTAGGAAAAGTGATTATGATAGGCCCTTGTTAAAGATATCAACATACTTTGAGGCAGAGGGCACATGAACTCGAACATCTCCGGTGACAACCTTATATTGAACAAAATGCAAATCAATATCTATGTGTGCTTGGTGTGTTGGTGTTGCACCGGATTTGAAGACTTGTACACCATGCTAACATTATCGCAATAGACGACCGTAGCAGTGAAAAGTGGCGAGTGAAGTTCCTATCAAGCAAAGCCCATGCAATGGGTCTCGAATAATTCTCTCCAGACATCATAGTTTTACTCATTTAAATCAAGAACGAGTGGAACAAATGATTTGAGGTTTGTGATCCCATGAGGCTCGATGTTGCTAGCTTCGTCATGGTGAGGAGTAGCCATGGAAACCAACGAAGAAGAAGAAGAAGAAGACGGAGGAGGTGAGAAGTTGCCGGACAATAGTGGTCGACGACTAGGGTTCTGCTGGACACAATGGTCTACATTTGGAAATTAGAAAGCAGTTTAGGGAAGGAACTGATTACGATAGTAAATTGGCTCTGATACTATGTCAAATGGTATTTTCTCAACCAACTCAATCACGAGATTGATGATAAATACAATACAAAAAAAGGCCAAAAGCCGAATAATAAATTATACATGGGCCTAATTTATACACAAGATATACACAATTTCAAGAAAAGTGGGGTTTTCCAACACTCGTGGGATAAGAGGATAAAAGTAGTTAGGAAGAATATTTTATTTGACAAAAACCCACTTCTTGAGGATTCGAAGAACAATCAATGTTAAACCTTAATTCTTGATCAATTGTGAGTTTTGATTACTCATCAGATAGATTGAGTTCGTGAGTAGTCGGATGCAGCTTAAATGTTGTTGAATTTAAAAAGTTTTGTTGCTGATTATATGAAAATTTTTAGTCAAATTTGCATTTCAATTGCTGCATGTTAAAGACTAGGGGATTTTTCTTTGTTTTTCGGATGTTAAACAGTTCACAGAGTGTGGAATCATTTGCAAGTAACAAACAAGTGTTAAGAAGCAATAATTTGATTCAAGATTCTATTTTTTAAATGAAAACCCAAGTTAGAATCTACAAATGTCATGATATCGCCAGATGTGTGCGCTAATTGTTTTTGTTGAATAACTATTGTGTGATAGTTGTGCTCGTAGCACAAGTGTTGTGCGTTGTTTTTATCGCACAAAGCTATGCGCGGCAGTTGCTCTAACCGCACATGGGTTCAATGACGAGCCTGTACACGCACCAACTAAGGGTGCTCTTTTAGCTTCAAGTTCCCATCATAATAATGTCAAAACCGCTATCATTTCATTAAAGCTATATCTATTCGCTAGGAAAGGTCGGAGTGCAGGGTGAGAAACCCATGTTGTGGTCATATGACGTTAGTGGAGAAGGAAATGCAACTCCACCTCTGTGTGGTGGCCAGTGGGTGGCTGACCGTGGTTTCTCATACCTAACAGGGGCTGTGTATTGCAGAGAGTGTGGACCACATTTGCAGGCAATACTTTTTACGTTTAAGTAATTATTTCATGCTCCTAGTACTCAATCCCATCTGGGTCCGCAACTGTACTAAAGCTATCTTAAAACATCACTGTGACATATCCTGACTGCCTTGCTTAAATCTAAGTTATCTAACTAATGGCTTTTCAAAGTGACCAAAACGATACAAAGAATCTGAAATCCAAAAATCATTCTGGATGTTGTAATCCCTTCTCTTTTTGAAACGTAACACCCTTTTCTGTAACAAATTTCAAAACGACCCCTCTCATAGAATGTTGCTTAATAACGTATCAACAAAACTCATGACTTACAAAATTCTCGCAAAACCCGATTCTCTCAAAGGACTTTCTAGGCACTGCAGAGAAGAAATATCGATTGACGTGCCCAGCACCTCGTATTTTTCAAATCAAAAGTATAAAAAAACCTTCCAGTATACCCATGAAACTCACTGTATTTTGAAGAGATGTTTCAGTTTGACAACCAGCTTCCATTCTTCATTGGACAACTCATCCTGTATCAGTGCAGAATTGCATATGGGTTAATACTTAATAACCATCTGTCATTTCCCAAATAACGAGATTATCTGAATTTAACGTTAAAACATTGAGTTACCCGATAATTTGCTTTTAATATGTCAATTGAGTTCCTCGAGATGTGGCTGACAAGTTCATCCTCCATCTCAAAATGCCTACCGAACATTTTTTGTTGCTCTTCGGCATTCGTTCCTGTTATCTGCCAAGGTAAATATGATCTTGTCAGCTCACAACTTTGTGATCTTAGATAACCACTATTAGATTATTAACAGTGATAATATGAGATATAAAGTCATAACATCTGCATTTGCGTTTGTTGTTTAAAGTTGTACTAATAGGATAATAAGATGTATGAGTGTGATAAATTCAGATTATTTATAACAAATAAATTAAATAACCAAAAAGGTTGCTTTTGGGTGGAGAAAAAAGCACAGGTATGATGATGTAATCTGATATACCTTTAGGTAATTAGTTTTTTTGCAACTAGTATGAAACTCATTATCCACATGTACTACACTGATATTATTGCAATTACAAGTGGCAATAATCTGACACTAGGTGTAAAAACGTAAATCCAAACGCCCCTTACAACATACATTCTAATCTGCCCAAAATATAAGCTAACGTGTACTTGAGGTTTTAGAAACAACAATGCAGTTATTACCGACTCTTCAATTTTCACGTGTATCTGTCAATTGACTATTTTCAGCTAGAAAGTGGTACTCCCAATCATTTCTCAGTAACCATTGACACAATGAAACTAGTTATTTGAGAAGTTAAATCATACATTCATACCAGAACAATGAAGTACATGATTCCTAATTCAGGGCTTATATTCAATCCATTTATAATTAACCATACCGAAACAATTAAGTACCAAATTCCTAATTTAGGGTGTATATTCATTCCATTTGTAACTATATCTGTACTAAATTGCACATCAATCAAGTCTACACTCGCATTTTTACGGAAAAAAGAAAGAGGGGGGGGGGTTTAGAAGTAATAGTTTCATACCTTGATAGCCACCTTCTGTCCTTTCTTTGCAGATTCAACAGGCTTGTGGTTGTTCTCAATGGAAGATATCCGGCCAATATCAATGAAATCCCTCTGAGGAATGCAAATTGGAGTTCCAATCTGCACAAGATAATCAAAATAATTTTTATCATCTGCATATTAAAAGAAGCAAAAAAAGAATAACCAAAAGTGTGCTCAAGGATTTCCTAAAAACTATGTAATAACAAAAAAACCTACCTTAAGAATGCCTTCAAGAACATCAACACCAAGAATAATCGGATCCTTCTTATTGAACACGCAATTTGGCATGATTTGAAGAACACAAGGAAATACAGCATCTTCAGCAGCTTCTTTCTTCTTTTCTTCCTTGAGATTATCAATGTACGCTTTAAATTGATCAAACAGATGGTAAATAATATCAGCTATGAAAATCTTGACACCAAGATCATCTGCAAGCTCACGAGCCTCGGGGGTCACTTTGACATCAAAAGCTAAGATTGTTGCAAATTCTTTTTTCTTCTCTAGCATGACACTAGCCTTCATGACATCCTTTTTATGTACAGGTCCGATACCAATACCACTAACAGGTATGCTTACAGCTGGCGTTTTTAGAAACTCAAGTAATGCCTCTAATGATCCAAGAGTAGACGCTTGAACATAAACTCCTTCACCGCTTTTATCAATCCTACTCATAACATTCCTCATATCGTCCATTACTGTCTCTTTGATATCTTCCACGTCATCATCGGACCCTACCACATACAGGGCAGTCCCCGCAACAGCATGATCAAGATTCTGCTCCAGGGAAAACAAAGATCTTTATGTCAATCATAACAACTGAAATAATCAACTTTAGTTGACCCAAAGACGAAAGAGAAGTGAAAATTTTCATCAGAACTAGAGCTGGCAATATGGGTAGAGAGCAGGATGGGTTACGGGTCATTTGTTGTACGGCTCAAGATGGAAGGTATCTGCAAAAACCTTTTTATTGATCTTTTTAAATATAAATGACTAATGTTCAATTTAGAGGTTGTATGCAATAAAAAGAAGACTCCGAGTAACTTTCAACATATTGAACAGTTGGATCTATTTGACAGATTCCACATCCCTTGATTTTCTGATTCGACCCATTTGAGATCAAATACAGGCCAAAATTGGCCCAATAAAACGAGTAATGGGTTGAAATATATACCAGGACCACCCCTAGTCAAGACATATGGCCTTCTTGAAAAAATTAAAAAGTTAATTCATTTCTTATTTTTAATTTTTGGCAAAAACATCACCTGAGCAGTAATTTTGATCCCTTGTGCAGCTTTGATTTCTTTGTGATGAATGTAGGCTCCCTGAATCAAAGAACAAAGAGACTCATCAATACTAAAGATATGCAACACCTTAAACATAACAGAGAACTATTTTCCATTTACATGTAACAGTTAAGCCAAGTTCCTAAATAAAATAAAGGCATTAGTTATCCAAAAAGTGTAGTACAGAAAACCTATACATGGTCAAGAAAATCAGCAGCAAAGTTTAAATCCGTGTTAAAATTATAACATCAAATTATCAAAACTTTTGAAAGGCCTTAACTTGTAAACTAAATAAGATGGGCCTAAATACATGAGTACTGAGCAAGAAAACCAGAAACAAATTGCAGCCCAACATAAAGTCTAAAGGTGTTGAGAAATGGGTCAACAGATTCAGGTTGAAACAGATCATCTTCTAGAGCAGGTTAAAACGTGGAACTTCTTGCTATGAGTTGAAGTGAGCATGACGGGTTGGGTTCAACCCATAAAAACACTTCCTTGTCCTTTTTAGATTATTTTTATGAGTAATAAATGTGTTAACTATGACTACAAGGATGCCCTGATAAGCAACAAATAAAGTATTGGTATCGATTAACCCTCCTTCCATTCATTTGCCGATTATGGATCATCGTCAAAATAGTACTAGACTGCCTAAATTAAAATAAAACATGATCAAGAAGTAAATGACGGCCCAGATTAACACTTAATTACAAGTAATCTTAAAGTGAAGACATAAATTAAAAGAAAACATGATCAAAGAAGTAAATGACGGCCCAGATTAACACTTAATTTCAAGTAGAGGTAAAGTGAAGACCTAAATGCTTTATAATAAAGTTTTGATATAGATAACAGGCACAATATTAATACAAGTATATAACTAATTTAAATCTTTGAATGACTGATTTAGGAGATTGTATGCACTATAAGAATAAACTTCGAAAAACTTTCAACTTTCTAGACCCATTTGAATCATTTTTACACATTCCCCATCTGCAAATTTTATTGATTTGACCCATTTGAGATATAACAGAACCAATTCATGAACTAGCGGGGCCAAAATTGCCACCTCCACTTATTTCCTCGTTCACTAAATCAACCACCATGCTCCCCTTGGCACCATTCTGGTGCAATCAATCAGTATGTCAATATGAACTTCAAAGTGACGTATAAATCTAAAAAGAATTCAAAAAACTTAAAAGGCTAAAAAAGAGCCCAAGATATCCTTACCTTCACTCGGAGTTCTTTCATTGGATGGGGAGTCAACAATGACCGAATTGTCGTGTGAATTGGTCCCTGCGCATGCATAGTTAGTTATATAAGAGCTAATATGATAGTAACTTGAAAGTAGCAACAAAGTAGTTGCACTTGCCTGAAAGCCACAAACAACGATCTCATCGCCTTCGTGAAGTACACCGTTAACCAATATCACATCGATGGTTGTTCCAAGACCTTCTATGACTTTAACCTCCAACACCGTACACTATAAAGATTCCCATGTATAAACAATGTGTAAAAGTTAAAAAATATAATATTTAAACTAAACTACTAAAGTCGGCAATCAGAAGCCTGTGTGACTCTCACAAAAGGAAGAAGATGAAGAAGATGATGATATACCTGTATGTCACTGGTGTATGTAAGTTTCTCAACCATTGTCTTCTGAGCCCATTGGATAAGTAGTAATAACATTTCTGGTATGCCTTCACCACTGTTTCACCCAAACAAAAACACAAGTTTTGGTTGTAAATCTAACATGCAAACAGTGTGCTGTAGGAATGTTCATCAGTTTGGTTTACGGGTTCCTCAATTTGTTGATTTTTGCAATCCAGACCATATTTCTTAATGACCAGAATAAAATGAAAAATCACTCCTAAAACAGGTTTGGTTTGGTTTCAAAGCAAAAATCCAAATCCTATTACAGAAATTACATGTCATCTTAATCTACAATGTGAGGTATGAATGATCTTCACTTCATTTTTTCACAACGTTGCACTTCAATTTAACATTTTAACTTATATAAGATATGTTGAATCAATGCATGTCTTATGGGGCAGTGCACTCTTGTCTTATTTGCCTAATTTAAAACAATATATTCACACACGCACACACAAATTCGGTTCTCTGTTTGGTTTGGTCTGGGATCACCAAGCCAAAAACTGAAAACCGCATTCAGGTCTAACAGAAACCATACCAGAAAACCGAAAACCGAACTTGAATTTCCAAAATACAGTTTCAATCCGGTCCGGTAGTCAATTTCTTGGGTCGAAACCATATAACATGGCTGGGGAAAGAGAAGTACCTGATAGCACTAGTAGGTACAATACTGTAAGTTTCTCCCCTGTCTTTGTTCTTGCTGTACAATTCAGTATTCAATCCTTGCTCCTTAAATTGCGTAATTATCTGAATTTAAAAGGCACAAATCATGACAAAGCCGTTAAGAAAAAGAAACTGAAATTGCTACCATAGTACCATGCATCCATACATAATGTATAAAAATGATGCAGGGTCCCTAGTTACCTGAGTGAGCCTATGATCAAATTCAAGTTGAACATCTTTAGACTGCTGCTTCATTGCCTTCCCAATTGGTGCATTACGACAAGTTTTCCACCCGTATAATCTGTCAACCTACAATTACGAACCCCGTAATATAATGTACAATAATCAGACAACAGGATAAGAAAAGAGTAAAGTTCATAGAGTATTGAGTCCCAACTCGCCTTATTTAGAGCAACAATGAACTCTGTGTTCCTCATTCTCAATAGATTAAGGGATTCAATGGTCTGCGGTTCTAAACCATGCATAATATCAACAACCAAAATGGCAATATCACATAAGCCAGAACCCCGAGACCTTAAGTTTTTGAAAGACTCGTGTCCAGGTGTATCGATAACCAATAGACCAGGGACATTAAGTTTTGCATCAGCTTTCAACTCTTTCGTTCTCTCACGAATATTTTCTGCTGGAATGTAAGTGGCACCAATTTGCTGGGTGATTCCTCCAGCCTCACCTTCTTGAACATTAGTCCTTCGAATACAATCGAGTAACTTCGTTTTCCCAGTATCAACATGACCCATAATGCAGCAAATTGGAGACCTAAGTGACTTTTCACCTTCTTCTTCATCTTCTTCTTCTTCTCTCTCTTTCTTTTTACTCTTAACATCTTGTTGTTTAGCTTTGTTGGCAACAGCTGTTGCAGGTTGACTTTGACTTTCTTTAACCTTAAAATTTTGATTGACCTCTACATTATTAGGAGCACTCTTAATATCCTTTTTAATTACAGGTTTAATCTCCTTTTTATTTACAGGTTTAGGTTTAGCAGCTTCCTCCTCATCAGCAAATGCGCTTAAACCTGGCAATTTGAGATCAGCATCATCCCAACTTTTTGCATCCCACTCATCATCATCATCTTCTTCTTCTTCTTTGTTTCCATTTTCTTCTTCAGGTTCAACTTCAGGAGCCTCTGTGTTGTCCTCTAAATTATCCATGTCCACGTCATCAGCCTTCTCTGAGACACTGTCCTCCTGGTTAGAAGAAGAGGGTTTCCCATTTGCCTGCTGATGTGGCTTTGACTTCTTTGTTACATATTTGGGCCGTTTTGAGGGTGCGCTACTAGTTTCTCCGGTTGGTACTGGCAAACCGCCAGCATTTGCAAGAATTTGGTTCCTCATTAACTCCAATCGTTGAGCTTCCGCCTTCTGCTTTGCTGTCAAAAGTTTCCCTTCTTGTTTTTTCTTCAGCATCTTTTCTTTTTCTCGTTCTTTTTTCAAACGTTTTTTCTCTTCCGCAAGTCTTTCAAGTTCTTCTTGCCTTAAACGCTCCTCTTCTTCCTTCCGTAGTTTCTCTTCTTCTTCCCTTTTCTTTTTTTCCTCAGCTTCCTTAAGCCTTGCAAGTCTTTCTTGCATTTCTTTCACATGTTTTGGAACCTTTTTATCAGGTACTTTGACCTTCGATTCTACTGGTTTTTCTTCTACTACAGGAGTTGCACTCGTCTTTCCTCCTGCAGCCTTCTTTTCTTTTTCTTTTTCCTTTTTCTTTTTCTTCTTTTTAGCAGCTGCAGACTCTGCAACATCTTCATTTCCATCCTTTTCACCACCTTCATCTGCTACAACGGTGGCTGGTTCAACCTGAGGTTGAACCTTCTCCTCTCGTGGCGGTTCTAAGGATGCAGAAGGTGGAACAGTGGCAGGAGCAGGAGCTTCACCGAGCTCTGCAAGAATTTTGTCAAGGTCGTCCTCTTCTTGGGCTGTTCTTCCACCCTTCTTTTTCTTCTTTTTATTTTTGGAAGTTTCTTGGACATCAAGTTCTTTGCCAGCTACGCTGGTAGTAGACTGTTCCTGTTCATCTGCAGTAACAGTGTCATTGTTTTTCTTCTTGGATGGTTTCTTTTTACCAGAAAATTTGATCACTGAGGAATCTTCATCAAGCTCAGCAACATCATCAACACTTAATCCTGAAACTGAAACATCTTCTTTATCAGATGGAATGTTCTTCTTCTTGGTGGACTTCTTCTTTCCCGAGAAAGTAATGGGCACGTCCTCTTCACTTTCTTTCTCATTCTCCCCCTCGTCAAGGGCTGAGAAGATACTACCACTCTTTTTTTTACTGGACTTGGACGATTTCTTCTTCCCAGTAAAAGATATAACTGGCTCATCATCTTCATCATCCGCTTTTTGTCTTGCTTCTGAATTGTCTGCTAAATCCCCATCATCATCGTCGTCATCATCCCCAATTGCATCAAATGCTGAACCAGTATACCTATTGCCACCCTCTTTTGACTTTGATGACTTCTTTTCACTAACATCTTCTTCCTCACTAGCATCGTCTTCTTCATCTTTAGTTACATCAGAAGTTTCATCTCCAAGCAATGCAAAACCCGAAACAGCAAAAGAATTTCCACCCTGTTTCACCTTAGACTTTGATTTCTTCTTCCCAATAAACTGAATCTCTTGATGATCGTCACCATCCTCAACGTCGTCTTCATCATCATTCATCCTCAAATTCTTCTTATTACCCTTCTTACCTTTTTTCTTACCAGCAACCGGGGCAATATGCTCTTCTTCTTGAACTGATTTGTCCTCAGATAATTCCATTCCAATACCATACTCATCGTCATCAATTACTACAGCTTTCTTTCTCGACTTGCCCACACCCGCAACACTATCCTCCTCACGAGCTGTCGGTTTCTTTTTCCCCATCAGTATAATAGTTTTTTTTTCGACAAATAAGCTATTACTCCAATATAAACTCAAAACACTTTCACCAAGACCTAAAAGCCATAACAAAGCTCAAAATCAGTCGTCCTGTAAAACAACGAACACATACAGCATCTTATATTATGAATAATTTATTCCATGTTCATCACCAATTGTTTTCGTCTCCTTTTCCCGTGTATCAACTTTACTATTCTCAAAAGAATACACGTAAAAGGTCCAGTAATGAATCCAACAATAGCTTAATAATGCCCAAAACAGTATATTATCATTAATATTGATGTATTTTATCTCTTTTATCAGTGGTACCATAATCGACATGTTCTAAAAATATTCATATAAGATTAATCATCGAAAATAGTCAGTTTGAACTCACAAAATGAATCCAGCAATAGCTCAATAATGCCCACAGTCAGCTCACCTTTATCGCACCCCCTGAAACTTCAGGAGAATATTAATGGTAGGATTGAAACGCTAGAGAGGTAATTGGTGGATAGTGATATGGGACTGGTCTAGGGCTTAGGCCTTAAGCCGAGGAGACGACGGGATAAACGTGTTATTGATCGGTAAGATTTCAGAACGCCGGCGAAATTGGGAATGAAGGAAACCCTAACCCTAGATCTCGTCTGCTTCGCTGCTGCAACTTCCGATTAGGAAGTAACTTCCGATTACAAAGTGATATATATGCGGCGCAACCGGTGAAATGTAAATGTTAAATTGTTAATATCAAATTTTCATGGCAGTTTAGTATCAAAGAATAAAAACTAAAAAGTAACTTCTTCTCAAATAAAATAATTTGGAGTATATCATTGTAATAAACGATTTAGTTTAGAAAAAATAGATATTAAATATTAAAAAATTATTAAATCCTTATAATAATGACAGACGGTCTTAGCACCAAAACTAGCGGTGATAGCGTTAACACGATGGGAGGACAGACGTGGCAACAAAAATGTGGTATCAGCATATAAAATGACTTGATTGTATTTCTTTTACATGTTATCAGTCATTTTTGTTACAACTATGGACAATAAGGTCAAATATTTATTAATTATAACTGAAAAAATTTGAAATGTTTATAAACTATTTTAAAAATAATAGAACTAAGAATTTGATTAAATATGATATTTGTAAAATATGGTAGTCATTATGTGGTATTTTAAAACTTAATAAAGACGTACATGAAATTCGCTATAATAATTTCGATTCAAATTAAGGTCAAAAAGAAATCCAATTTTAACCAAGAAAAGTAAAAATTGGATTTCAATTTTTAACAAATAGTCAAGATTTAATAATTCAAAACTTTTATCTAAACCAATGGCAATGGTTATAATTGTCTAATAGAATTTAATCATTTATAATGTTTGTCTTTTATTTACATTAAAAGATGTCTAGGTAAATAAAAAACCCGAATCTAATATTTGAAACCATAAGTTTTGAGGTCGTGTCATGTATGATATTAATAATCCAATGCAAACAATAATCCAAAAGCGAACCTGTTGATAGGCTACATGGATGAGATGGAACATAGGACTTGTGAAAGCCGAGGGGGAAGAGCAAACTTTCGACAATTGAAAATTGAGAGGGAAGATCGACAGTGGGACGAACCTGTGAAAATTGATGCTTCAAATGGTGAAGGTCAATCCTTTGAACACTCCTTTGAGCTCGTGGTTGTGCAAGTTGGTCATGTCAAAACAGAACGTGGAATGGAGAGTTTTGGGGGAACAACTAGTTTTTTATTTTTTTTAAGGCATGTTCGAATTTCCGAATCCGATTATTTCAACCCGAACCCGAACCAGCTTAATAGAGTCTGGTTTCATGAGGGTTTAAAACACTTAATCATGTTGACCCGGCAAAACCGAAATATATATAGGATCCGGTTTCGGGTTAGCTTGCATGACATCATTCGGGTTTAGGTTTAAGAAGCTATCTTATTAGTTTTTAGGGTCAATAATGGTTTAACCATCAAAGTTTTACTTCAATTTCGGTTTAATCATCATAGTTTTTTTTCAAACAGTTTTACCATAAAGTTTGAATTTATTATTATTTAATCCTCAAAGTTACACCTTTTTTTGGTTTAACCCTTAAAGTTTTTTTCTAAACGATTTAACCCTTAACTTTTTGTTAAAAAATGGTTTAACCCTCTAAGTTTTGTTAACTTTTTAATAAAAAGTAAAATGCATAATAAGTAGAGAAGGTAAAATCGAAAACCATACAAAACTTAAGTGATTACTCAGTTTTTTAACAAAACTTCAAGTTTTAAATCATTTGAAAAAAAGTTTGAGGTTGAAATCATAACAAATTCAAACTTTATGGTAATATCATTTAGAAAAAAACTTTGATGGTTAAACCAAAACTGAACGAAAACTTTGATGATTAAACCATTATTGACCCTTAAAATAATGTTTAAACTTTGTCAAAATCAATCATCAAAGTTTTTTCACGATCGCTAGTTCATTTGTCATGAATTAACGTGCTAGTAGCATAATATTAACTAAAAAAATAACTGAAATGCTTTATCTTGATAAAACTTTAATAAAACAAAAAAATAACGATAAGAAAACCATACTTCGCGTGTTTGCAGTTGGATGTGTCTTTGTTTCTTTGAATAGAACTCATCTATTATATTGTCTGTGTAGAAAGTATCAGCAATCTCTCCCTCGATGTAAAGAATCAAACTGTGTTAAAGATAATCATCACTCATGCTATTACGAAGCCTTTTTTTTTCATAATTTTCATTGTTGAGAAAGCTCTTTTAAAGATTAGAATCGCCACTTCGAGATTCCTTTCTCCGTTTCTGATTTGAGTTATACTTGCGCTATTAATTAACTCCTAATAAGTGGGTTTAATAAATATGTGTTGGACATTGATTCTAAAATACTAAGGGGATATTTGATTCATGGACTTGAAATCCAATCCCATTGGATTTTAAATCCAATCACATCCAGTGTTTGGTTCATGTAAAAGACAAGGGGATTTCTAGGGCAAAGGTTGTGAAGGAGTCAACTCACCTTCACAACTTGACTGGCTTAGAGATAGGGAAGGCGAAGATGGTGGGCAACGGCGGCGGCGGCGGAGGCGGAGGCAGAGACGGAGACGGTGAAGGGTGGCGGAGGTGGCGGCGGAGATAGAGGCGAAGAAGAAGACAATGAAGGGCAGTGGCGCAAACGATGAAGGGTGATGATGGAGACGAGGAAAGGTGACAGCGGTGAGAGTGAAGTGTCGTTGATGTGGTAGAGGCAATAGTGGATTTTTAGTTAGAGAGGTCCAGGTTTTGAAATATCACATATGAGAGATTCAGAAATACCACCCCTTCCCTAATGATTTTGAAATCCCATATCTGTAGGATTTGAAATCCAACTCCCTTCCTTCTTATTTTCTACCAAACATGGGATTTCAAGGGATTTGAAATGTAAATCCTACAAAATCCCTCGAAATCCCACGAACCAAATAGGCTCTAAGGATTGTGGGCTCATCGGAGGGGGCCTAGCACCCTTCAGCCTGCTAGGACCGGTATCGATATCGAATATGAATACTCGGTACGGTATTCGGTACCTTCTTTAAACCAAATTCGGTACACGGTAAAATCTTAACCTGTATCGATCGATACAGGTCCTGCACTCTTGCACAATGCTCGCCCCTACAACTTAAACTTCTTTTTTTTGCGACCATATTTTCTAACTTGACTGCTTCCTATAAATGAAGATCTAATTTTCAAACATTTAACCGCGGAACTACTGGGAGACATGGTTTAAAAACATTTGTATCATTTAAAATAACAAATTAATTTTTTTTAAATCATATAATGATACATTATAATTAAGGTTGTTCATACTAATTATAACAAGGCTAAGTACTTAAGTATTCTTATATTGTGGCATTTAACTACATATTATTCGAAAATATCTATCATTTAATATTATTAAAATGAGCTTAATTGATTAAATACGCACACCGATTGCTTGTGATTGTATACAGGTTGAAAACGAGAAGATAAGAGCTGAAATGCTTGAATTTATAATCTTATACATGAAAGTTGGTAAAAAATCCGAATTGGATTGAAGATGAAAGTAGAACTTGCATGCATGGAGTTGCACACAACGTGCACATAGGCCCACGCCGAGGGGAATTCCAGAAAGTTGAGCTGAATTTGATTCATGCCACTCCACGACGTGTACATGTGGTGCACGCCGAGAGACCTTCGAGAGCAAAACTCTAGAAATTGTGCAACTATGCTCCACGCCGAGCAACATAGCTGCACGCCAAGAGGCCTTGGACAAATACTTCAAAACCTTGAATCGCCTTGCTCCACATCGTGCACTAATGCTCCACGCCGTGCACTTTTCTGGTCAAACAAAGTTAGCTTTAATTCAATTAAGGTCACACGACATGCACCCTTGCTCCACGTCGTGTGCCTTAGCCAGCCCAATAAATTCCTATTTAATCAACTGCTTAGGTCACGAAAAGGGAGGCTACAACACAATTCTTTTAGGAGCGGCAATCGAGGCAGAGGACACAGGACACATCAGATTCATTTCTTCATCATCATTGAGTTATTTATTATTTGTATGCTTTACAATGTCTACATTTAATGTAACGCCCCAAATTTCAAATTTCGAATAAAGATTTAAAATAAAAGTCTTTAGAACTAAAATCGTTATTAAACAAACCAGCAGAAGCAACAAAAGCAGTTTTGAACCCTCAGGTTCATACAAAAAGTAGTACCAACATATTTACATCAGAAAACAGTTTATCAAAACATAAACGGGAGTTAGGTTTACAAAATACAGTTTCTAACAGTCAAACAACAACCATCAAACTTGGGCCTTGCCTTTGGAATCATTACGTCCTGCAAAATAACAGTAAGCAGTATCTGATAAGCTACAAGAGCTTAGTGAGAAAACTAAACTGTAAATCATATAAGCATGAGCATACACATATACGAATGCCACAACAGTTCTTATGGATACAGTACTGCACCATCTTAGCATCCGCCAAGAAGGCTAAAATGCTGAGTGTAGCCCCTACTGCACAAGGCAGCATGCTACCCAACGTAATGATCCGCAAATCGATAATACACATTGCAATGCATCACAAATATCACAGATATGAATCAGAGTTTAGGAAACTCACCTTAGCAATCAAGTTATAAACATAGTGCTATGCCACAAATATCTCGGAGTATTCACCAACATTAAAGTCCTACAAGTAATATACCATTAAGGTATTAAACACATCATATAACTTGCATTAGGAAAACTAAACAAACCACCAGGCACGCCCGTGCCTTATACACAGGTACCCCCGTGGTCACAAGGCACACCCTAGGCCTATCTAGAGTAGGGCACGCCCGTACCCTTTTGAGTCATGCCCGTGCCTCCTCAGGTACGCCCTGGGGCACAGTTGGATCTTGAGGGGCACGCACGTGCTCTTCAACATAGAGCAGGAGTTACACCGACTGCCTTGATGTTTCCGGCCAAGACTCCACAAATACTTAACTTTAATCAGTTTACAGGGGTGTTTTCCTACACCCTAAACAACTAAAAACATCATAATAACAACAATAAACCATCTATAATTCATAAATCACCTTTTGAACCTTTAAATCCATATAAACTTAAAAACCAAACAAACAACTCATACCTTTAGTTATCTATGATTGTTATGCTGTTGCAGGTAACTCTTGAAATCTTGCTTCAAAATTCAAAGAGAAAAGGGCAGCTCAAGGTACACGTATGTATGTGTGTTCTTGTGTTTGTTTGACTAGATAGAGTCAAAGTTTGGATATATATATATATATATTATATAACTATGGACAAATGACACAAATGGTCCCTCAACTTAAAATTTTCTTTTTGATAACTTTAATCCCTCAAGTTTCTAAACACCTCCTAATCTCAAATAGGCAATCCATTAAAACATAATACATGTTTATTTTATTAAATCACGAAATTTCGAACTTCGGGTCTTACTCCCTCCGTCATTGTGTCTCTTGTTTTCGTCGTAGTTGTAGCTTCTGCCACTGTAGTAGTAGCTCATACTACCACCGCCACTCTTCTTGCCGCCCCATTTGGCCCTAACCCGTCACCACAATGCCACCTAAGAGTTTTTTTTCATATATGTATGCTCTTTTCTTTTATATTTTTCTATATATTGTATATTTTTTCTCTAGTGTGAGTGTCTTTTATTTTTACTACTCTTACTTTGGGAGAGTATTAGAGTTCTGCATCTTAGGGTTTAGTGTAACATAGAGCATTGTATAGATTGGTCATGGTCTATTAGAGCTTTTCTTTATGCCTTTATTATGTATAAATATTGTTCAATGTAATACATAATATGTACGAGGTTTTCATTATTCTTTTTTAAACGGATAAACACACACATTTCATAAACTTTTATCCATTACGAGTCTTGAGACCATAACATCGTAGGGCATAAAAACACCATATACGGCTAAACTATAAACCCTTTGATAAAGTTTTTATTATTATACCTATATATTAAATAACTACGATACAAAAAGTAAATAAATGAAAAAATCTTAAGGCGGCGAAGTAGCAAAGTTAATGGGTCCCATACTCCCCCACTCTCCCTTGTCAATAGAATTTGTAGGGTGTAGTCATCCGCATACTAAGTTTCCATGGTCTGGACCATTTTGACGGTTTCTTCGTCACCATTAACATTAAACACATCACCAATCAAAGCGTATGTATGGATGTTAGAAAGTGTTCTCTATAACATATGATCATGAGTTCAAGTACTACTGTACATAAAATGTATAGATTTAATAGTAGATTAATAGATTTGTGCGTTTTGTAGTTAAAAAATAAAATAAAATTAAACACATCACCAAAAAAACCAAGCAATAACACCACCAATTACATAGAATCAATGGTTGATATAGAGTAGTAGAACTTAAATAATAATTAATATGTGTTTGGTTGGACGTAACGAAAAGACCAAAGAATTGAATGAACAAGGTAACGGAATAAGTGGTGGAATAAAATGATCTATTGCATTCTTTTATCATGTTTGATTTGTATGAGGAATGATTTCATCACATATCATTTTTAAAAAGTAAATTTTTATTAATATACTATAGTTTGACAATATTTTTTTTGTATCAAAATTTAATGTTATATAGATACTTTTAGATGTATATTTTACTTGTAGTTAGTTCGTAATTTAATAAAACTATAACGATTTATTTAGTAACATAGAAAAACTAAGCAAAAAAAAAAAGATTAAGAAAATATCTTTATAGAAAAAACTATTAAAAAAAGTATTACATTTTTCTAATATTATAATTATGTTAGTAAATTTTAAAAAAAGATAAAATTATAAATTTTCATTCTATTCATAGAAGGAATGAGTTGAAAAGAACACGTCACCAAGGAATGAACATGAGGGAATAACATTTTTTATGAAATAGTCAATTATATTCCTTTCCTAAGTGAGTAGCAAATACGTTTTTCTCATACTGTCAAAATGGTCAATTTCATTCCGCCTTTAATTCATACATACTAAACACAACCTAAAGTTTAATGATGATGATGATGATGATGATGATGATGATGATGATGATGATAATAATAATAATAATAATTAAATAATAATAATAATAATAATAATAATAATAATAATAATAATAATAAAAATAATAATAATAATAATAATAATAATAA
>JAUEJL010073368.1:0-16275 GCA_032274825.1 Drosophyllum lusitanicum | reverse complement strand
TGTTTTTAGATGGAAACGAGCCATGTGTATTTTGTAACACTAAGACAATTGTTGTGATGTTTTGTGAACAAACTCTTGGATGATTATAAATAGTTGTACTTTATGTAAATCCTTGTTTAAAGCTTCCGCAACGTGTTTTAAAAAAAGAATGGATTAGGATTTTCCGGTGTTACAATAAAGAACTATTCTGAACAAAAACGTGACCAAAATATAGTAAAATTAAGTAAATAAATAGTAAATGATAAAATTTATAAATCTTTGACTCGTAAAATTAAATAACACATATATCTATAGTGAAAAATGAAATATAGATATTGACTTTGGGTAACAATTCATTATGAGTAAATAATTATCGTATGTGAATATTGATTAATTTGTTAGTATTAATAAACATAAAACTAAAATTTGAATTTTTTAAGTTTTCGATTTTTTCAATTAACCGTCCGTCTCTAAATTCATAAACCATAACCGAACCAAATAACCGAAATTTTGGTATGTTCGGTTAACCAAACCAAAAAAATTAAAATATTCGGTTTGGTTAACTTAGATTTCGGTACGGTTTACCGGTTTTTCGGTTTCAGATATTTTGAACACCCCTACACTCTAGTATTAGTCAAGGGACTATTATGTAATTCAATGGAAGTTTGATACTACGAAACCAAAGCTTGATAATATGAAAACTAGGGTGTTCATGGATGGTTAACCGAGCATACGATTAACCGAAAACCGGTTAACCGAAGCATCGGTTAGTAACTTTCGTGAACCTAAACCTAAACCGAAAAACCGGTTAACCAATACTCTGTTAATCAGTTTTTCGGTTCGTTTTTTCCGGTTAATCAATTAACCATTTTTAACTACTAAATATATTTCTAAAACAAAAGGTTTCAAAATTTAATATTCATATCTAAACTCAAACAAGACTTAAATGAGAAATTTATAAAACATTACGAAATGTGTTATTTATCTATCAACTAATTATGACATATAAAAATATTTTGAATAAAAACGTGACTAATTTAAAGTGAAACTAAGTAAATAAATAGTAAATAATAAGATTTATAAATTTAATTGACTCGTAACTTAAATCAACATATATCTACTAATATCTATATTGAAAAGTGAAATATAGATATTGACTTTGGGTAACAATTTGTTATGAGTAGATTTGTATATAAATATTGATTAATTGGTTAGTATTGATAAACGTAAAAAATAAAATTTAGGTTTTTTAAGTTTTTGGTCTTCTAGTTACTCGCTCGCCTCTAAGATTATAAACCGTAACTGAACCAAATAACAAAATCTTTATAAATTCGATTAATCAAATAAAAAATATTAAAATTCGATTATCCTTAGATTTCGAAACAGCTCATCACTTTTTAGGTTTGATTTCTATATATTTTGAACACCCTGATGAAAAGCAAAGCTTGAAATACAGCATATTAGCATACTTTGTCTGGAGTTGTCGGGGTGTATTGTGCGTGTAAAAAAAGAAAAGAAAAGGAGCCATGGGATCGGTGCTGTCATCGGTTTTGGGTGGTGGAGAACAGACCACCAACGGCGGGGATGCATCATCGGAGGAATCACGAGTGATCGAATTTCATTCTTCTAACCGCTGGCAGCTCCACTACAACCAGTCAAAACAATCCCCTAAACTCATGGTGGTTGATTTCTCGGCGTCATGGTGTGGACCTTGCAAAATGTTAGAGCCCTTTATCCGCTCTCTTGCTTCTAAATATCAAGAAATCGACTTCATCAAGATCGACGTTGATGAATTACAGGTATTTATTTACGAATCTTATCATCCGTCATCTGGAACTGTTTGTTGTTTTGATTAAATCGATCCAGCTGTTCAATTCACTATGTTATCTTGACGAACTAGTCTAGTATTTAAAGGTTTAGCGTGAAGCGTGTTAGTTTCAGAGAGGCTATAAAACCCTAAATTGACCCGTTTGAAATTGAACCTGTGGAATTGGAATCTGAGGTCGGCTGTGTCTAAATCTGAACTGTTTTTCTTTAATTCCAACTCTATCACTCCGAAATTGGAGTTCCCAGACGTGATCTTATTGAAATCATGAAGATTGGGAAGTTCTCACCACAAGAATAAATGGATGATTGTAGGATGTAGCACAGCAATTCGGGGTGCAGGCGATGCCGACAATTGTATTGCTGAAGCAAGGGAAAGAGGTGGAAAGGGTTGTTGGTGCAATGAAGGATGAACTGGAGAAGAAGATCCTCAAGCACAGGGAAGTTCCTAAATTTGCTGCTTAATATTTTTAGTGTTTAATGTGCGATTGGAATCCAGATTGTATCAAATAAGATGGTCCTTTTTCACTATTTGTATGGATTATCTAAATGCTTTTCAACTAGTTATCTATTATTAATGTTGGGTAATATCTTCTTGCTGTTAAACCTCTTAATATTGCTTGCTGTTGGCTGCTGTGATCTTTCAAGCTAAAGATATAGAAGGTTAAAATGTAGGATTCCCATAACTCTTTGATCTTGAATGTTCCTTTATAAACCTAATTTGTGGATGCAGTGGATGATTGGGGTTAAACACATGCCAGAAGAAAGCTAACAAGACACATTCTTGTTTTAATAGTGCCACTATCTTAGTATACAGATCCCAAGGTTCAAAACCCACAACTTCAACCCTCGAGGGCTACCCAGTACTGTTCAAACCCATAATCATGTTGGGTTGTGATTTACCTGATTGGGTCTTGTGGGGAGTTTGTGAGTCCATAGTTACCTACAAGACCACTAATGTGGATCGGGTGGGATTTCCCTCGCTACCCAAAAAAGTATCCAAGTATACAGTGTTACATTATGCTCTCTAATTAGTCAATCTAGTGAGCCTTATGGGCTTGTTTGTGAATAAGTATTTGAGTTTAGCCAACCCTGTTGAATCATATGTTTGTGTGCATAAAGGGAGGTTAGAATTATCAGATCCAGGCAAATTGTGCTTTGTAATGTGGTTGTGTCTACTTGATCTTGGAATGAGATTAAAATGCACTTTTGTAGCCTATAAAAAAAAATGTATTTTTTTGGAGGTTCCAGAGAAATTACAATCTTATTGAGAGGCTTTTCTCTACAATAACCTGACTCTAATCTTGTAGTCAATGAGGACCGACACTCGCAAAGACTTCTCTTAAGGCGAGTTCATAAATGATAATATGCAGGCTCTATTAGGACTGAGTAGTTGTTAATCTATAATCTTTCGGTTCAGATACTCGGTTTGGCAGATATGAGAGTTGGTTATAGGGCACAATCATGCGAGGGAGACTTGTAAAACAATCACAATTCACAAATGCACACTAAGGAATGCGAGACTACCTTGTCATCTCGGCTTGTCGTTTTGCCTGATCAACATACATGTTAAGTATTCAAAATAGTTTGATGCTTCTTTTAGTTTTCATTTTCGTTTTTCGAAATGAAATAGTTATGTCGTAAAAATCGGAATATCGGATGAGACACTTTTGTGACTTCATGTTCACCGTTGTTTTAGAAAGTTTCAAACTAGTCTAGTATTATAATGTTTCTTATGATTCTAAATGTCATATGTTTCATAGTTTAAAACTTCAAAATTAAAACTCTACCATTCGTTAAATGCATGTGTCGTATAAAAATTTTGAGTCCTAATATGAATATGCAATAGGGTTTATGCCTTGTTAATTTTAACACTTTGAATAAATTAATATGGCCAATTTAATACATCCACATTTAGATGCTTTATATTAAAATTATAAAACTCTGAAAACTTGTTCAGAGAATCTGTTTTTTTAGTTATTATTCATGTCAAAATATTACTATTTTATTTATTTATTTATTATTATTGTTATATGTTTATTTTAATTTAGATTCTTGAAGAATCCGACAAGCGTCCATTTCTCATCTATGTAAATTTTAAAACACTCCTAACATCACGAATTAACTCATAATTGACGTACTCTCCAGAACAAACGAAGTTGGCGTCGAAAAACCCTATAGTAATTGCCCCAATGTCACATAAGCGTCGTATCAGTTTTTTTCGCACTATCTCTTTCTATCCTAATGAGACCCCGTGCTGGTCATCTTTCTACCTCACTATCTAACTATCCCCTTCTTTAATTAAAAATAACACGTGAGAGGGTTGTGCATTTCTTTGACGTGAAGGGCTTAGAGGGGTGAAGTTTGGGAGGGGGCTATGAGGATGGAGTAGGGTTCCTATTAGACGTTAAAAAGGTAGAGTAGTGTTCCTATTAGACGCCAAAAACATATTAAGTAAGATATACTTTGAAGAAATTAATACAATAGATATATTCTCCAACATAAAAAGGTAACGATGAAAAACAAGCATAAGCATATAAAGTTGATTCCATGAAAGTGATGTGACCCAGTCATCCAATGCAAGTTGTGGTAGAGCAGAATATGACTTTAAAGTCATAATCAAGTAATCGACACTCCAACCCAAATATATTATATACATAATTTTTTCGATCAAAGTTTATGATAAATGTGACCTCTATTGTTAACAAGGGGTGAATATGTAAATATGTAATTCAATCAAAGCTATTCTTGATTGATAAACGCCTACGTACATTCTTTGGAGTAGACGGTGTGTCTTGCGTTGCATGTGTAAGAATAAAGACCAAGGGATCGATGATGTCATTGCTCTTCGGAGCAGGGGCGAACCCAGGTTTTCTATTGACTGGTGACACAATATGATGACAAAAATAAAATTAATTAAAATTGAGGGTGTTGCTCGAGTTTTTTTCCTGGTTTCCAGATAATCGGGTTGGATTAACGAGGTTTCAGTTGTTGTTCCGGTATTTTAGGGCCAAAATTTAAAACCAAACACAATTTATATGAAGCCATGTTAATTAAATTGTTATTTTTAAGGTAAATAAAAACATTTTAAAGGTATAAATCGAATATTGAACTATATCTTATTATTTTTTTATAAAAATTTATTTTTTATTAGATTTTGATGGTATCAAAAAATTACTGATGACACTCCAAAATATGATTGGTGGCACCGGCTTGAAAACATTGAAATTTTCCACTTCATATGCAAAATTGACTTATGGCCCGTGCCACCGCCGGTTAACACATAGGTCCGCCTACGCTTCAGAGGCGGATCACCTACCCCCTACTCCGGCGATGAAGTAACGAGGAACAACAAATGATCTAATTTCATTCTTCTAATCGCTAGCAGGCTAGCAGCTCTACTGCAATGAGTCAAAACAAATCTTCAAACTAATGGTCGTTGATTTCTCGGCGTCATGTGTGGGCCTTTCAAGATGTTAGAACCCTTTATCCACTCTCTCGCTTTGAATATGAGAGATCAACTTTGTCAATATTGATGTCGATGAATTAAAGGTATATATCTATAAATCTTATCATCCATCATTTGGAACTTTTTTGATTTAATTAAGTTAATCCAGCTATTCAATTCATTATGTTATCTTAATGAACTAGTCTATGATTTAAAGGGTTAGGATTTAGCGTATTAGTTTCAGACTGTCAGTAATAACTCTAAATCGATATGTTTGAAATTGAACTTGTGGAATTGGAATCTGAGATCGATTATGTCTAAATTTGAACTGCTTTTCTTTAACGATTCGAATAAATGGATGATTGTAGCCTTGTAGGATGTAGCATAGGAATTCGGGGTGCAGGCGATGCCAACAATTGTATTACTGAAGCAAGGGAAAGAGGTGTTACATTTTGAAAAATAGAATATCAATTATACTTGAATAATTCAAAGGATCGTGTTTATAGACACTTTTCAAAACCTGTGATTTCTACCTTATAGCCTGAGGGTATCATTAAACTAGATTTGGGATAATCCTTAGAATAACAAAACTGGATTTCAGATAGAATCCAAGTTCATACAACAAAGAATACCTTGTTCGTCTTATGTTTTTTGAGACAAAAATGTGGCAAAGTTTTGACACAAATTAGGAAGATCATAATGCTGCCATGATCAGATGTTACTTTTTTAGACTACAGACAATTATTATAGGTTATTTTTTATGGGAAGACATGTCTGTTTCCAACAGATATGTCGGTTGGATTCAAATCAGTTTTCTCCTTGTGTATTCTCAAAGTATTGATGACCATGATTCAAATGATGAAACGATCCACGAAGAAGATGAATATAACACGAATACTTTGATTTAAGGAGAGAGAGGTAGAAAAGTAATGTATCTTATAAATTAACTTTTAGACATTACTCTCCGATAATTAAATTATGTCATTATTATAAAAATAATTATTTTGCTATATATGAGTATTTTTTAGGTTTTTAGAGGATATATATGTGTGTAATTATAAGCTTTGACAGGATATTAATGTAATTATTAACTTTTAGAAATCAAATGCCAATAAATGGTTTTGTTTTTTTATTTGCATCCGTGCACACCAAATTCCTGGATGCAGCAGATGTTTGGGGTTAAATATGTGTAAGAAGAAAGCTAAAAAGAAGTTTTTGCTTTTAATTTATTTTTATTTTTTAAAATAAAACACATACATGTCTCAATCTACATCTGTATATTCAGCAGGCATGACGGTGACACCTTAAATACACCTTGTTTAAAATTTAAATCCATATTATTTCTTGCTTGCCTTTCAAAAAGAAGAAAGAAAGAAAGAAAGAAAATAATTAGCAGTATAAATTAAGGCTAGTCAACAACGTTTTTACCTGTTGTAAGTTGTAAGGATATAAATCACAACAATATAATCACTAAATAGCACTTGACAATTTCAGATCATATTTACATAATAATTCTAAAAAGATATTTGACTAAAAGTCCAGCATATACACGATAGAAATAATAGTTCCACATGCTACGATCTCACAAGTCCAATATCTTTCATTCTACTGACGACCCGTGATGCATCGTTTAACCTATTTGCTCTTTCATAAATGCTAGCAACAACAAGATGCAATTCCTTCTTATTAATGTTGGGATCACTGTCTAATCTCTCAAATGTCGTCTCCACCATCTCAAAATCTCTTTTCGCACCATACAGACTCAGCATTTGAAAATGAACTTCATCCGGGAAAACACACCCTTCATCATGCATCTCGGTATACACATCATTAGCCTTCTCAAATTCTCGTAGCTTCCCATACGCGTTCAAAACAAGAGCGATTACATTAGAATCAGGAAAGTAGCCTGCTTTTCTCATCTTATCAAACACCTCAATGACACTAGTGTGCTTTTGGTTTCTTGAGAAAAGATCAATCATACACGCGAATACTGATATATCCTTGATCTCTCCACCATCGTAAGCCTGACGAAAAACCCATGTGGCCTCTTCTACACGACCAGCTCCAGCAAGAATTGTAATAGCTGTTGCTCGTGGAATGTTATTTGGGGTTTTCAGTTCATGAAGTAAACGTTTTGCATGCCCAATTAAACCAGCTCTCTCATATGCCACAATCATAGTCTGATAAAGAACCTGATCAATTTCAACACCCGAGCTTCTTAGCTTTTGAAACAGTGTTGCAGCTCGATCCAGTTTCCCGCTCTTATCCCAGATAGATATGATTGTCGAGTATGTTATGGCATTTGGTTCTATCCCCCTGTTCTGCATTTCTTGAATAAGATTATTAGCTTTTTCATGCTCAATAGTCTTACCATATATATTGATCATGGTGTTATAAGTGACAACATTTTGGGTGATATCTTTTCTCTGCATCAATCTAAATACGTGTATGGCCTCTCCGAAAAGCTCAGCTTCACCATAGACTCTCAAGAGGGTATTGTAGCTGACCACATTTGGTTCGATTCCCATCTTTCTCATGCTCCAAAACAAACGATCGGCTTCTTTGGCCATATCAAGTTGCCCGTATACATCTATCATGATATTGCAAGTTGTAAGATCAGGCATACAGTTCACTTGCTTCATTTCTGAGAAAATCGATAAAGCCTCAAGATACTTTTGGTTTTCGGCATAAATGCTTAACAGTGTAGAATAGCTAACTGTATCGGGCTTCACTCCAACTGATCTCATTTCTTGAATGAGCGACCGGGCTTCACGGAATAACTTAGCTTTCCCGAAAACATTAATCATTGAGTTATAAGCAACAAGATCAGGGGAAATCCCAGATTGCTTTAAGCGGGAGAATATCGATATAGCCTTGGAGTAATCACGCAACTTGCGAGATAACTCGATCAAATTGCTATACAGTACAAGATCACCAGACACATGATCATGTTCCATCTTTTGAAGCCAAGATAATGCATCATCAAACTTACCCTCTTTCCCAAACTGCGTAATTAAAGTAGAGTAAGTATACCTATCAGGCGAAAGAGCTCTTTGACGCATTTCGTCGAACAGTCCATAGGCAATTTCCCACTGCTTTGCTCGAAGGACATTACGCAAAACCACGTTGTACGCGTACACCGAAGAAGTGTATAATGCCTGTTCGTTTATCCAATCGAGCAAAGCGAGTGATCGTTGCCAATCAATTTCACGAGAAACGATGGTCACCATGAACCGTATGGAAAGTTGTCGGTTTTTGTAAGGAGACAACAAAGCAAACAGCTCGTGCTCATTTGTTGTTTGGTTGATGGATGATACAAGTTCGTCCATGTCAACGCTGCGGTCTAAGTAACTCGCTTCGGGTTTTCCACGGTAAGGTTGAAGGAAAGTTGACCCCGGCCTTAGAGTTGTGGACTTTGGTGTCTTCCGCCATATATCTTTTACCGAAGAAGTACAGATTAAGAAGGAAATAGAACGGTGCCGGAGTTTTTTCCGGTGACTCTTCGATGGTGAGAAGTTGTGTAAGTTGATTATAGTGGAAGGTATGGAACTAGTTGTCAATGCCCACGTATCCATTACTTCACCTCGCAATTTGTATCAAATTCACAAAGAACAACATAATATAGGTGTCTTGAACCAAATGACCAATATTTCTTTTAATACAATCAAATTAGGTTTTAGGGTAGAAGTTAATTCACCTCAAGATTTATAATTTCTGAGCCGCGAGGTGAGTGTAAGTAGACCGTGGCTGAGACCCAATGTTCACAGATTCAGGAATCAGGATTGGAGAGACGCTTTTGTTGGCTGAGAAGGCGAGCGGCGAGCCAATCTCTCTGTTTATTTTTTTTGGGTTGCTTGCTTTGCTGCCGTTCGCCTGGGTTTAATGGGCTTAAGTGAGTTTGTGGGCTCAAGGGGCAGGAGGAGGCTTTCAATTTTAATTTTATTTCTTTTGAGTAGAGGTGCATAGAAAATCTGAATATTCGATTTCGCGCATATACTATCTGAAACCGGATTAGTCCAACCGGTTACGGATTTTTTGGCCAAACCGGATTTTATACCGGATAAAAAACCGGATTTTATCCGGGGAAAAAACAGGTCCGTAAATTCAAAAAACTAGCCGTTTTGTATATGTTGGGGGACTTTTGTGACTGTTTTTGTCTTTTTTTCACCTTTTTTCCACCATAAAACTCTATAAATACCTTGGGGATGTCATAGAATGATTCACATCAAATTCCATCTCTAAAAAACTCTCCCAAATCTCCATCTTTTTTATTTTCTTCATGACTAGTGGTAGTAACACGGTTGAATCTCCGTTGGGGGGAATCCCGAAGTGGTGAGGGTGATCGAACACAATCAAAACAAAGATCAACTATTTGTATTTTAAGTATTTGAACTTTAACTATTTAAACTTGAAGTATTTTAGTATTTTAATTTAAACCTTGTAATGTTTAAGAATTTTAAGTTAACTTTTTAATGTTTTAAGTATTTTAATTTATCAAAATCTGAATTTTCTTTCTTATATTAATTTTTTTATAAAAATCGGTTTTTTAAAAACCGGATATTAAAAAATCCGGTTATAATCCGGTCCGAAACCGGTTACATCGGTTACCATTTTATCCACCAATAACCGGTTAAGATCCGATCCGGTTTGAAAAATATCCGATCCAAAAAAATCCGAAAAAACCGGTCCGGATAAAATCCGATCCAGATCGGATTTTTATCCACAAATGTGCACCTCTAGACACCACCACCACCACCTCTCTATCTTTTTCTCTATAGTCAACACCACCACCTCTTGCCACACCTACCACCACCTTCAACGCTGCCATCACCTATCACCGCCACCTCTAGCCACCATTGCAAACTTTAAACTAATAGGGACTAACCATAAAAACTCTCAAATCACGTAGACCAAAAATATTATTAACTCATTAACTTATGACACTCTTAAATCATGATAATATATTCATTAAACTTCTGCAAAGCTATCAAGTTTTACTGTAATAATAATACTAATAATAGTGATAGTAAGTGTAAACAACTCGACCTACATACATAAAAATGTTTATAAAAACTAGGCATATACACGTTACTGATAATAAAACCATAATTGTATATTGATCTCAAAGTTATTAGAACGATCTAGTGGACCAAGACCTTTGTTTTTAACTTTGTCGTAATGATATTAGTTGTTTTTCCTTTCAACAAAAAGATCTTAAAAACAACTATCATAAATGGATAGTGATCCTCACACAATAAATTTGGTCATATATAACAACTTGATGAAGTGTCAACTTGTATCATACGTTATTAACCACTTGTATATGTTGTGTATGAAGAAATGTTGTTACGTAAAAATTAACTCCTATCATAAATAGATAATCACAATAAAGAGATGATTTACGTACACACAACAAAAATGGGTTGTACATAAAAATCATGACATGTTTATCCATATAAACTTGTAATATATTTTTTTAATTAACATGTTTAAAAGTATTATTTTCTAAATACATACATTTTATTGTGTATTCGACAAAAACCTTGCTTTATACGAATCATGTACACTACGATAAAACATAAATACACGATCTAATAATTATAAAGATGTATTGACATCACGAAAAACACTATTGGCTTAGTCAAAGGATGATTGATGATCCATCATGTTGATTGGTTCGAACTTCGAAGCTACTTTTTAAAGAAACAGTAAAAATGGAGGTCATCTGTCCGCTTATCAATTCATAAAAAACACATCCTTCTATTTATAACATAAAAATAAGTGTTAAAATTATAAAGTAAATAAAAATATATATCTAGTGAATTTTATATTTATTATTTAGGGGGTGTTTGTTTTAGCTTATTTTGTTGACTTATGAGTTTTTGTTTTGAGCTTATTATGTTTTATGTGTTTGGTTAAGATTATCAGCTTAAGCTTATAAATAAGTCATCTTGAATCAGCTTATTTTCTTCCTTGTGAGCTTATTTTTATACATTTACCTTTATACCCTCTTTTTGGTCATTTTACATTAATAAACTAATGTAAGGATGTCCTTTTTGATCATTTTACATTAATAATCCAAGTCAAACACTTTTTATAAGTTATAAGCTAATCTAAACACTTTTTTCTCTTAAAAACTTATAAGCTCATAAGCTCGTAAGCTTAAGCAAAAAAAAAGCTTAAACAAACACCCGCTTAATAGATAGAAAGATAAAATATAAAGGGCTGTTTGGCACAAGAAATTAGAGGCAAAGAAAAGGAAATAACACTAAATCTCTTGTTTGTTTACCTTTGAAAAATGGAGAAGTGAGAAAAAATAAATTCCTTTTCTCTGTTTACTATTTCCCACCGGATGAAGAGAAATGGAAAAGTTGGGAAATCAAAATGGAGCTAAGAATTGGTGGAAAAGAAAGTTTACTGGTCCAGAAAACAAAACACATTTTTGTCTCTGTCTTTGTCTTGCTTTTCCCTCGTGAGAAAGACGTCTCTGTCCACGTCGTCTTCTCTGACAGACGACAGCTCGGCGACTGCTCCTCTCTTTCTCTCTGTGTCGCTCTATTTCTCTGTCTTGCACTCACCCTCTACGACAATAGACAATAAATCGCAGACCACAAACCGATGACTAGGGTTTTGTGACGGCTAGGGTTCGGTGGCTGTGAACAAGAGAAAGGTATGTATGACACTCTCTCTGTCTCGAACTCACCATGTTCTAATTCATTTTCTAGAAACCGGTGACTCGGCAGCGGCAGACACTTGAAACTCTGACAAAAGTAATACTCTCTCTATCTTTCACACTCTTTATGTGTCTCGCACTCTCTATCTCTTCGTGTCTCTCTCTATCTATATGTGAAATCTAAAATTTTTATTTCAATTTGTGAAATCTGAAATTTCTAGTCTATGAATCTTGGTTGGTGAAAAAAATATGGATGCAAATGAGAAATTTGATACAATTCTCAATAGAATTTTCTGTTGTACCAAATAAAAGAAATAATTTTTTTGTTACATTTATCTGCTGAAATCTCTACGATAACAAACAAAAGAGTCAATTCTCATTTTCCAAACTAATTTCCTTTATCTGAAATTACATTCTTTATACTAAACGCACCGAAAAAAGATAAACTATAAAGAAAGATGAAATAGAATTTTCTAAAGAAAACATATTTTTACTAACTTATTGCTTTTCTATGTCGTGATCTAGATGTGGTAAATGTACTTCTATCTTTAACTTGCTTGATTTAGAGTGGTAACAACCCTCATTTTTCCTATCACTTAGCTCACCCTACTAACAATTGAAAATTAAAAAGATTAAAGAAAAAAGAAAAAAGAGTGTTTGATCCTACTTACTTTTACCACACATCCCCTTATTATGGTTTTATCACACACACCAGCCGACCACACAATTGGCGAGTTGTAAAATACTTGATCATGGCGTGGTCTACCACCACGCCAATTTCTATTCCATACCGTATACACATACACTCAGGACTTGTAGTTAAGCATTTACGCATTATCTTCTGCATTTTTCATCAAAGATAGTTACTATTTTTTATATCTTTCTACTCCATCCTTTTACTCACCACAAGATAACATGTGGAATCCACTAATTCTTTTTCCTCACCTCATCCATTAATTTTAACACTTGTGTTGATTTTATGAGTAGAAGGATAAATAGGATAATATATCATTTCTCTAATATAATTATAACCTTCAAAATCTACACACAAAAAGAAAATTGGCAACAATGCTGGGAAAAAATACAAGACGTTTAAAAATAAAATTAAGTTTGAAGGTTTCAACTTAAAATCGATTGACTGTTATGTAGTGCCATCCTATTCATCCGATAATAAGGTGAATGACGGAGCCTGCCTATTCATCTGAGCACGTTTCTGGGCCATCTTTATTATGTAGTGCACAAAGCCTCTTATCTAATCGATTATCATACTACACACACACACACAGCCAAACAAGTGGATTCCTTTCATGACTTCAATCAATACCTACAAACAAAATATTGGATAAATCTTAATCATGCATGTTTTATTCCAAACATTATCTTAACTTTGCATAGTATGTTCGGGAAATGATGTGTACAGTCAACAACGCATATCTTAGATGTTTTTACACATGCGTAACACTTAAATAATTAAAATACTTAAATGACTAAAATATCCCGCATTTAAGTGTTATGTGTGTGCAACATCACCTAAGACGACAGGTGGTGTTAAATACGCATATCATTTCCCCTAGTATGTTTGGCTTAGCTTGTTAAAAACTTATAAAACTGGATTACTTTTAGTAATCTTATGTTTTGGGCCTTTTTCTCATAAATTTATGAACTTATTAAAATAAAAATAAAAAGTAAGTCGAGTTTATAAAAAATATGACGAAAAATAGACTTATATAAAACAAGCGAAGGACTGTTTTACTAATGAGGATTGCTAGTGAATTAAAAAAACCCATCATTAACTAACAAACACGATTGAAATGAACAGCAGCAGTACAACACTACAACTTGAAAGAACTATACTGTACATAAAAGTGCAACTATGAAGACATGTTATCAATTTAACTTAAAAAATCAACAACTAAAAGTCCCAAGTTACCAAAATCAATATAACATGATTTATACTCGTAGGGGTGTTCAATATTTGGATGTGATTCGTAAATCCAAAATTCAAACCGAATCGAATTTGAATAATCCAATTTGAATTGGTTTGTTTGGTTTTCGAGTCGACCTAATTTGATGGTTTACTTTGGTTTTTAAATCAAATTTCGAATCTATAGCAAAATCCGGTTTCAACTTTGAAGATTGAAACAAATCTATTCAATTAGTTGAATTTGGTTTTATTTTAATTTGACTTGAATTCGAATCAGCTATACGAGTAGTAATTTAGACGTGAGTCAAAATTTGAATCTAAGTAGGATATTATTAAACCGAAATAACTCGAAAAAACCCGAAATTTGATTCGATGATCACACATAATTTATAGCGTCCAAGCATTTTGTAATTATGTGGGCTAAAAGCGAAAAGTTGTTCGAGTCCATTTCGTTGCCGACGAACTTAATAAGTTTTTCAGCCCGATAACAATTGGGCTTTTCAATTTGGGTATTACTTTAATTCTTGAGTTTAATAAATATAGCGCCCGTTTTACTTTAAAATAACGTAGTATATTACATGTAGCTCACTTTTTTTTTTGTATGTAGAAAACAATGTATATATTTTTCACAACACACGTTCTATTGTAGTTTAATAAATATACCACGAAACATTTTTAAAATACATTTAACAAATAAAATTTATTGATTTCTATCTTTCATAATTTTTAGAGTGTAAAATAAAAGAATATATTATGTTAAAACCTTAATAAAATAAGTATGAGACACCAACTCTAAATGAAAGGTGTAAATTAAGGTGTTGCAGACTTGAAGTGTTTGGTATTTTGTACGGAGAGAGAAAGATCTGGTGATTAATTTCAGGCATAATAAGAGTATTAGACCATTGTCATCCAATCTAATAATTATTTATCCGGTCTGATTCATTGCTGGTGAATACGAAAGAAGTTAAATGTGTAAATCTTGAATGATGAAGCGAATATGAATGTTCAGGATAGTAAATATAAATTGTGTTGCTTCATTCATGGATGAACATATTAACTTGAAATTAAAATTGTCATGGATTATTTCTTTTATATACTGAATTTTTAAAAGCTTCATATAAATATTACATTATGGATATATAACTATATATGTTAGATTCACAATTTATTATATGATATTCTAAATTATAATTTTATGTCATTACATAGACGCATAGTATGTTTTATGTTTTGATTGAAGTTATACTAAGTTAATTTTTTATCGGTGTCTCTTTTCTTTGTATAAATTATGCATTTATGTCAACAAATATAGGAAAGTATTTATAAAACTATGATATTTTCTTTAGAAAAAAAGTATATTGGCATCAAATAAATGTTTGTTCACCCGTTTAATCCGATAGATGTAAATAAGTGCTTATGGAAAGATGAAAGAATATAAATGGATCTGGGATTATGGGTTATGAAAAATCAAATGAATATTTTTATAGATATAATATTACCCTATCAATTGTCATCCCGAGTCCATCACCTTCCATATCTTTCACCACCACTCTCGCAATCCGGTCACCACTTATTTCAACATACAAAAAACCTTAAATCAAGAAAACTTAAAACCCAAGTGAAGTCGATAGTTGGGGTTTTCTTCTACAAATTTATAAACACAGTTTTCGCAGATTGTTTGGATTTTGTTAATGTGTACAATAAAGATATTTTAAATTTAAATATCATTTTGTTTATCATATAACGAAAAGTTATTATTAAAAGTTTGCTTCAATTTATTATTATTAATTAATTAATGAAGGTGGACTGGTGGAAAAAAAAGGATTCAAAACGTGTTATTCGTTACTTTGTTTTTAGTCCTTTTCCATATTAAAAACAAAAATTCTATTTCTTTTTATTATGTTTTCTTACTTTATCTTTTTACTTACCGCAAGATAACATATGTAATCTACTAATTCTCTATACTCATCTTCTTTATTAATTTCGACACTTATATTGATATTATAAGTAAGAGTATAGGTTAATAGGTAGAAAGATATATAACCTCTTTGTTGAAAAGTTCTGGATGCAACACACCCAAACCCACTTAATTTCCACTTTGAGAGCTTCAATTTTCTCGACGTAACTGGGTCAACGTGTGTTTAGACTTGGTCAACCGCTGAACAATTCCGAAGAGCGACCTGATTGACGGGCAGTAATTTTTACGGTGCATAACAGTCAGATGGTCCACTAAAGTCTGCATATGCATAATCAAACCAACGACGAGATTGACGCACTACCGGTTTAAAAAAAATATTATGAATAGTAAATATAGAGTTTAGAAGAAAAAAGCAATGATTGGTATGCATAATTAAGGGCAAAATGCATGAAAATACAATTAACTTTGTCTTAATTGTCATTATATACAACTAACTTTAAATTCTTAAA
>JAUEJL010073357.1:0-16276 GCA_032274825.1 Drosophyllum lusitanicum | reverse complement strand
TGACCAAGATTGGTTCTCGTAGTTCTCGTACGAAAAACAGTTCTCGTACGAAAAACAGTTCTCGTTTGAACCCTCCCAATAGTACTACTATGTCTTTTATCACCCACCTTTTTTTTAAATCTTTTATCGACCAGATGTTTGTTTTAGTTAACCAGTTCTCGAGTTTAAGAAAGTTAGCAAAACAAAGGAAAGAAAAAAAAATTATCTTCTTTCAAATCCTCTCATTTAAGCTTAAAATGAGACGGAGGGTCCATAAGCTTTCACATTCAGCTCTCTCCGTCTGCAATGTCATCACTTATCACCAATCACCATTACAAAATGACAAACCGATCAATTCTAACTCGTACATCTATCGTCCAATGGAATCAACGCCCTTCAAGCTCCTTCTCTTCCTCACCATCCTCGGCCGCCTGCAGCCGCCGTCAGCTGCCTCTACACTCCCCAAAGAAGCACTTCCCACAAAATCTGGCTACCTTCCGGTCAATTCCACCACCGGTTCCGCCATCTTCTATGCATTTTATGAAGCTCTAAATCTCGAAAACACTTCGATCTCTGAAACCCCGCTTGTCATTTGGCTTCAAGGGGGACCTGGTTGCTCCTCCATGACCGGAAACTTCTATGAACTCGGTCCATGGCGAGTGACACCTTCTGTGAAGCAAAACGTCGAACACCTTGTGCTCGAACCTAATCCAGGTTCTTGGAACCGGATATTCGGTCTTCTTTTTCTTGATAATCCGATTGGAACCGGTTTTAGTATCGCTTCGACAACCGAAGAGATCCCAAGAGACCAACATGGTGTAGCAAAGCATCTATTCACTGCGATTAGGAAGTTTATTGCTTTAGACCCGTTGCTTAAATCTCGTCCGATTTATATTACTGGTGAAAGTTATGCTGGAAAATACGTGCCATCAATCGGGTATTACATTCTCAAAAGAAACCCCCTTTTACCCGTTTCAAAACGGGTCAATTTATATGGATTGGCTATTGGAAATGGGTTGACCGATCCTGCAATTCAAGTAGGCACTCCTGCTTTGCATAATTACAATCTTGGTTTAATTGATTTAAAACAGAAAACCCAAATGGAGAAGCTTCAAACTGAAGCAATTGAGTTAACACAAGCTGGTAACTGGAGTGCTGCCACAGATGCAAGAAACGAAGTGTTGAATTTTCTTCAAACCGTCACAGGTTTAGCAACTTTGTATGATTTCAGGAGGCATAGTCCTTATCATTCTGACTGGGTAGAAGAGTTCTTGAAGGATCCCGGGGTTAAGAAGGCGTTGAAAGTGAACGAATCGATGGTTTTTGAAGGGTGTAGTGATGTGGTTGGAGCAGCACTGCATGCAGATGTGATGAAAAGTGTGAAATACATGGTGGAGTATGTTGTTAAAAACACAAAGTTATTGTTGTATCAGGGTCAGTGTGATTTGAGAGATGGTGTGGTGTCTGTCGAATCTTGGATGAGGAAGATGAACTGGGAAGGGCTTGGGAAGTTTTTAAATGCAGAAAGAAATGTATGGAAAGTGAATGATGTGCTTGCAGGTTATGTGCAAAAATCAGATAATTTGAGCCATGTTGTGGTGTTAGGGGCTGGTCATTTTGTGCCAACTGACCAGGCTATTAATTCTCAAGCCATGATTGAGGACTGGGTTCTTGATAGAGGCTTGTTTGCAAATAAGCAAATTCAAAGTCCGTCTCTTCATCTTTAAAGAACCGCTAAATGACACGATACTAGCCGGAGGTCTTTTAAGAAGCAAGATCTCTAACTATAAATAAATTTTGACCGCCTACATCTTATCTTCTTATATCCTTATCAAATAGGATTGCCTATTATTATTATAATTATGATTGTTGTTGTTACTTGAAGTGAATCGGAATAACACTCATGACTAAAAGCCATGGTCTTGAGTCTTGCACACTTCTAACCCACAAACTATCACATGTTTGATCTTGAGAATTGTTGTGATTGTTGTACTATAAATGATTGATTGTGTTATAGTTATGAACATTCATACATATGGGATTATATCGACAATGGAACTGTCATCATGACTTTGATTCAGTACAGCCCAATATTTTCTTTACTTTTATTTTGACCGAGTGGCTGGTAATTGAAATTTCAAGCGCAAGGATTTCTTTTTGCTAGCAGATTTTATTCATTTAACTTTTGTTTTATTATTATTATATTTAAAACAATTAATTTTATATCCTTTTGTTTTCTCTTACAACTTTTTATATATAATGTTTAGTGTAAATATAAGTACATATTTGTGATCCTCTCTTTTTTATCTACATTTTAATACAATTTTATCACAATACGATGTTTATCTAAAAACGTATTTTTTATATCGAAATACAAAAAAAATATTTATATGGTCTAAATATCTAATGTTTATCTATATTTTGATATAAACCTTATCATATTATAACATTAATCTAAAATGTTTTTTTTTGTAATCCTAATCTATATTAATATATAATATATTTAAGGGCAAATTGCAGAGAAAGATAACTTAAATATCAAAATTTGCTAATAAAGGTAATGTTCAATTTTTTAGACCGGGAAAGGATTATAAATTTTAATTTCTAACAAAAAAGTGTATTATGACCTCTTAGACCTGTTGACCACCTGGTCAGCAGGTTACCAGTGGTGTGGCGACACACGTGACAGTTCTGTCATATCATGTCTTATGCTGACGTGGTTATTCATTATAGTGATAAAGTTATTTATAAGTTTATCTATTCATTTTTAAATATCTTTTACTTTTTTTAATTAATTTTTAATAAGAATTTATGTGCCTGTGTTTATCAGCAAAAGGTTGTTTACGCCGGGCCAACCCTGCGCCCGGGATCCAATGGACCCGAACTGACCATTCCCCAAGAACCGTCTTTCTAACTCTCCAAGACTTCGTTTATTAGTTGCCCGAGTAAGGGGTCGAAATTAAACCCGAGACCATTTCAGCAAAGTCTCTCCTTACTAACTCTATATGCAATAATTGCATTAGGAAAGCAATTGACTTGTTTAAGATATTTTAACACATCATTAGGTTGATAGTTTCACCGGGTAAAAACGTGTGAAGCTGCTTCAACTCCATTTGAAGTTCATTTGCTTCAAGAACTAATCGTTCATCATACTCAAGTGCGGCTTCAACATGATTATAATATTACCTAAATTCTTTGTCATTAAATCCCTAATATATATTTTTAGGGCTTATAGAATAAATATTTTAAATATGAGTTCTCTAGTATTTTTATTTTATTAAGTGAAATTTGAAAAATTATAACATTATATCTATATAAAATATATGTACATAAATATTTGGGGCCTCCCCGAAACATGGGCCCTGTGCGGTCTCATCTCCTGCAATCTCTCAAAGACACCCCTGGAAATCAATGATGAAGATGTCGCTGGAATCCATTAATAAAGAATCATCGATGAAATGATTGAAACATCGATGATCATAAGAAAAACTCATCAATGAAGATGAGTGAAGCAACCGATTAAAAGATGGCATCTACACAACCAACGGCGGAACTTGAAAAAAACCTCTAGGGAGGCCGAAATCATTATAAAACAAATAAGAAATTATAGTAAAGGTATCTAGCTTATACGTAGAATAACTAAAATTATATATAGAGACTAAATTTACTTTATAAATTAAAAAGTAAAACTATAACTCAGCACGAAGACCCTTAAGACTTTTAAATTCATCAGTTACAGACCCTGAATCAATTATTTCAGAAATTTCTTTTTCTATATATCAATTAATAAAAGTAGTAAACTATTGTATTTTTTATACATTTTATATTTACAAATAATAAACTATTAGAATACGTACAATAGAAATATAATAATTTTTTGAAGTCTTAATCGTACCTTCAGTAATAAATTTGGCTAATGGAGTAATGGTTGCAATTTACAATGTCTTTTCAAAAAACAAAATATTAATTGTAAGTCTAGAACTCTAGTATGTCTACTCATAACTCATGTGTACATCTACTTTTGCTTTCTTTTAAAACTCAAAAACACCAAACGAAGAAAAGATAGGACTCACCCTTGTGCTAACTCTCTCCCTCACTAACTTGCTGCTTTATTCCGACGACCGGTGAGGCAGTCAAAGTGTTAGCTTTTTCTGACGAGCAGTGGACCAGTGGCAGTGGTGTTTATAAAAAAACTTCGGTGGGCAGTAAATGGTGGTGACTCATGGCTTTATTCCGGCGGGCGGCGACCAGCGAGACAGTCAAGATGTTAGCTTTTTCCGATGGGCGGTGGTACTCTCGGTTTATAACAGAATCTCCGGTCGGCGGTTGATGGTGGTGACAAGTGAGGGTGACAGCTTTTGCCGGTGAGCGGTGGACCTGTGGTGTTCTCTACTTATCGTAGAATCTCCGGTGGGCGGTGGTGTACTTGTTTCTAGCCTTAGGGTTTTTGGTTCTCTGTTCTCTTCTAAATCAAAATTTGTTTTCCATTTTTTTAGTATTATCATTTATCTATGGGGTCAAAAATACATACGATTTTTTTTATAAAAATACCTAACATAAATATAAATATAATCACAAAAATTTTTGGAGGGGTCACAACCCCCTTGTCCTTTCATAGTTCCGCCCCTGTACACAACCACAAAGAAACTCTTGCACTTCCACAAAGATCATGCGAAGAAGAAAACAAAAAAAAGAAAGGAAATATACTGGCTGCTCACCATGATTCACACCAAGGTGGCTGCTCATGCTGGCTACTCACGTAGTCATGTTCATGCAAGATTAGGTTCATGGCATGAGTTAGCAGGAGCGGACCCAGGATTTGGAATGAGTGGTAGCACTGGACGTAAAATTTGAAATGAGTGGTAGCACCGCCTCGAAAAAATCGAAATTTACACTACGAAAAATCGAAATTTACACTACGCGGACAAAATTGGCTGGTGTCCTGTGCCACCACCGGCTTTGCCTTAGCTCCGCCTCTGTATACTTGTAGCTAGAAAACCTAATCATATTACAAATTTACCAAATTAAATATTTATCCTTTGATTAGATAAGTTAGTAATTTATGAATATCCTTACCTGTAATCCAAAAATTCAATTTATAACAATGGTTGAAGTTATTGGTAGCTCACAACTTTAATCTTATAAGGTGTTCTAACATTCATTTATCTATCCATGTGGGACGAGTTATTTAACGTCCCTACATAGACTCCTTTTCCTCCTTTATCTATATGGGACGAGTACACCTAATGTCCCCGTCTGGCCGACATATTCAGAATCCAAACCCTATGAGATGTATGAGTTCCACATTCACTACAACTTGAAGAGTAATGGCCCTGATACAATTTGTAACACCCTATAATCCAAAGTCATGATCTAACCCGATAACTTCGAAATTAACTTAAAACTATGGTGAAAGTTATTGATAGCTCACTACTTTAAACTGGAAGGTGTTTTGACATTCATTCATCTATCCATATAGCGAAGCAGTATAAATCGTTACTTGCTCGATCATTTGAGGTTAGCCTTAATCATTCAGATTGCATGATAACTTATAGATATTCATTCTACCCTACTTACTTACAACCATGCATCTCCCAAAGTATAAGGTTGACCACATACTGATACTATACAGAGAAACCAAAATAAAAAGAGATATTAATAGATATAATTAGATATATGATGTAGTTAGCAATTAAGTTAGCCTCCACACAATTCAGCCATCTCATGGAACAAGCCTTACCTTAAAAGTCAATTGATAAGGCAGAGACTGTAGTACTGTAGTATTAGGGAGGAAGGATAAGGAAGGAAGGCCCAATTTTAGATGACCCATGAAAGTAAATCTTCAAGCTAGTACGTCAATATAACTTTAATTACTATATATCCTGGAAGATACTTATAATTTCTTCTTTATTATTAAAATATCACACTAATACAAAATCAATATTCTCTATTCTTGACAATCATTATTAGTCAAAAATATATGTTCTAATAATTTATTTATTCATTTGTATATGTATCTATATATGTGCATGTATAAGTTTGCATTTATATATGTATATGTATGTATATATTATGAATGAATTTTTATTTTATGATTTTGGAAGGAGCCAAGAATCGCAGACACCACTTATGTTGGAAATTGAACAACTTCTGGTATATTAGAAAAATAAAAAGAACTCCATAAATGGGGCCAAACCAATCACTTGTGTTTTATAGGGGTTGTGATTTTATCACCCCAAGGAAACCACTGAAATTTATATATTTGGATTTTAATAAGTAGATAGATAGACATGCATATATATTTTTTTTTGAACGGTGATATATTCTTCTACATTTTCTTTTTTAAGAGAGGTGATATATCTTTTTACTATTTCGTTTTGATGTTTTACTTATTCTTATTTTATTTACAAGATCAATACAAATGTCAAAATCAATGAAGAATATATAAGGAAAAAGAATTAGTAGATTCCACATGTCATATTGTAATATGGAGATAAAGTAAGAATAAATTCAATTTTCATTTTTTAATGTATTTAGATTTGAATAAAGTAGAAGACGACAATTTATGTACAACGCAAACATTCCAGTTATAATATGATTAGAATAATCTTATAACAATAAAATATGGAACCCAAGAATACATACATACATATACGATTAGAACATCATAAAATAAGAGTGAGATAAATTGTACGTTTGAAAATTAAAATAATATAATAATAACCGTAAAGTTAAGGCCCTACATCCGCATGGTTAGCTCGGGCCTAACGGGAACACCGCCCCGGTACCCAGTGTTACCGGCCGAACCCATCCCTTCGCTAGCATTGTGCGTAAGAAAGATCGAAGCGATATTATCCAATTTCAACAATTAAATGTGAGACGTTGGCTTTCAACCTTTGCCCAACATACGTTAACTCTTTTTCTGGTTTAAGTCTATAGATTTGGAAGAACCGCAATGCATCATTTTTACGTCTGCCTTGAACAACACGGAAAACATCATATTCAAGACCAAATTGATGTTCTCTCGATGGCTTAAAAATTGATAAAAGATCGGTAAATCTTTATCTTAGAGTCACCGGTTAGCCTCGCCTTTTACGCTGCCCAATCTTTGTTAGTTCGAACTTTTGTATCACACTAGACGTTTAGGTTCTTTTTAGTTTCATCATCTTTCTCTACTCTTTTATAATTTAGAAACATCATATTCATTCACAAGTAGATTCAATCCCAAGTAAGTGCAAAGTTTCAACTTCAAACTGATGTAAGGGGAAAACATCGAAGATAAAAACGACACCATACGAGCTCGAGGAGATTAAGGTGAAAAAATTATGGATCCTACAAGAGAGAGAGATAGAGAGAGAGAGAGAAAACAAAACATGAATGCAAAAAAAACATTTACAGACCATTTAACCGTATTGGCCTTGTTAACGGCATTAGCTCGAAAGGTCAAAATTGTAATACAATCTTCTAATATAAATAAAGGCTAAGTTGAATAAAATCTATTAGACAATCTTAGTTATTGATTTAAATAAAAATTAAATCTAAATCATTCATTTTAATAAAAATTAAAATTCAATTTTGACGCTTTCTTGGTCAAAAGTGGATTCAATTTTGACTTTAATTTTTAATCAAAATTATTAGAGTGTATTTCATATATGTCCCCTTTAAATTTTAAAATATCATTTTTGTCCAAACCGATTTATAAATATTATTTTTATCTTTTATAACATTTTAAAATATCATATTTAACAAAATTCTTAGTTTTATCAGTTTAAAATATTTTATAATCACTTTAATTAGACAATTATAATCAATAAACACATGACATTATTGTCTCTAGTTGTAATAATAATAATTGATAGTTTGTATAAGAAATATATCACGTCTTTTCGTATCATGATATCACGTTTCTACTGTCACATCTTCCCTTCCTCTTGCATCGACATTTTCACGGTTAAGAGCTGTTTGTTAAAACAGAATGATTAAGCACTGAATGATTCTGTGGTCTGAATAATTCAAAGGCTTCGAATGAATCTGTCTCTTAATGTGACATGCTGTTTGATAAAGGTTCTGAATAAACAATCTGAATGATACAAATTATCATTTTAACCTTAATAGGGATATATTATATTATAAAATATGATTGTTTAACAAGAAAACGTGTGAAAGAAGGAATATTAGGGTAAAATACCTGGTTCTTAATGATTCAGAATGCACTTTAAAGTAGAATGGTTCAGCAGCATTATGCTGAATCATTCAGCACAATCTTCATTTAGGCAGCAATCAAACACGCTGAATGCTGAATGATTCTGCATTCAGCACTGAATGGTTCCATTAAGCAGTAAACAAACAGCCCCTGAACCACTCTGTTATGAAAGATTTGTCATAGTATCTGATCGTTCGCGTATTGAGAAGTAATTTGATGTTCATTTATCTTCTCTTTGTCTACTTCTGTTATTTCATAGAAACTTATGTGGCCGTTGATACTCCACTCCCTAGCGAAGATACAAATGAACTATCAGCAAGCTTCAGTCCCAAGTGCTGCAATTTGAAACAATTAAATAGTTTAAAGAAAAATATATGGAAGAAGAAAAAAGTTGATGATGGAAATACAGAAATGTATGAACTAATGTGATGAAAACTTAAGATTTTTAAAAAACAATGTGTTGGGCATATATAAAAAACAATGTGATGATGGAAATATAAAAAACAATGATTTTTAAGTGTTTAGCAAACCGATTATGGTGGTGATTTCTGATAACTTAAGATTGAAATAATCAGAGTGAGATAATAAGGTATGTAATACTTGTAAGAAAAGTAATCATTATAACATCTCCTAATTATTGTGTTGGGTTCTTATCTGCCTAATACTTTAATCACTAACCAAGCCATTGTTGAAAACATCAAAGAGATGACCAAGCTGCAATGCAATAGAGAAATTCAAACTGACCTACAAACATTAAAAAGACCATAAAGATAAAAATTGTAACTTCAAGTTTGAAAATTTTTAGCTTCTAACCTCCTGATAGATTCAGCTCTTCAAGTGTGTACCCATGAGATGTTAATTGGTTAGTGGGTTTTGCTGCTATCTGTTCTTTGAAAAGCAACTGCTTCTTTAGTGATGTTGAACTACATAAATTCTATACATTGCAGTAATGTTAAAAAAGACAAATTCTATTAGAATACGCATAATCAGGGAAAAGGGTCAAAACTTTTGTATATGTGTAGCATCAAGCTCGTGAGCACCATGGTACATAGGATGCCAAAACTTGTCTACAAGTATCCTGCAGAAAAAAGGATAAATTTAAGGGTCAATGTGTAATATAAAGCCAAGAAGCAACAAATTGTAAGATTCAAAGATTTTGCATTGATAGTAATCAGTTTAAATTTTTGGGTATAGTAGGATTATCTCATTATTGAGGGGTCAAATAATCAATTTAGGATAATCAGTTTTGGAGTAGCTACAAGAATACAGATTCTAAAGCATATTGATAAGTAATGTTTCTGGCGAGGCCAAGAGGGTCGTCTTGCCCGACCTATGGCAAATAATGCTCTGTCTTGACCCATTACCAACTCACCCGACATGTCCATTTGTACCGCATTTCCCTAAGGGGAATGATTTGTACACAACACCTTTTTGTCATACAATCATGACTTTTTTACTCTTATAAATCCATTAACTATTTTTCTCAACCATGTGTTCAATGGTATTATGGTCTAAACATACACTTTTTGTTATGTATGGCAAAAGAATGTTGTGTACAAATCATCTCCCTTTCCCTAATCCCACCCTTGTGGCAATTACTTAATGGTTTCTATTTACATGTATACCAATCTTGAAGGAAATTGCTCTCATATTGTTTGGCTCTGCTAGCTCTTATTAGTGTTGAGTAGGTAGCCATCTAATTTCATGACCCAATATTTATAGTTGAGGCAATTTGTCAACATTTATACTCTTATTTTACTTCAAAGGCCAATATAGATGTGAAACCATTGGATCTTGCAGATGAATATTGATTAATTCTCGTACTGAAAATGGGGATTTCCCACAAACAGGTAATTTATGTAACATGATGACCGGTACACCAATACTGCGGTTGTATGTTTTAAACAACAAAATAGAATAAGCCTATGAGTGTATTGTAAAATGTAAGCTAAACATTCTGATAAGCACAAAAAACATACAAATTACAGATATATTATAACAATCAAACATCCGAACCACCACACCACAGAACGAAACATCTTTCGAATCAATAAATGTACTGCAATTGAAGAATCAAGATCAAAAGCAACAATGTACATAACTTAAAATAATAATTAAACATGCCTTGATAATATCTAAGGAACAATAAAAAACAATTTTGATAAAATCAAACATATATAAGCAAAAACCTACAATTAACAGAAGTGATAGGAAGAAATCAAACGACGAGGACACAAAAAGAGAAAAGCGAAAATCAAACCTACGATAAAAATTAGAACTAAAAGAAGAAATCATACGAGATGATTGGGCTGAGGCATGGGACGGCGTTACGGCGACATCTATCAGGGTGGGAGGAGGGGCTGCAGAGACATCAGTCAGAGCAGTTGCGAGCTTTGTGTCTAAAGGAGAACGGATTTTCAAACGATAATTGTGATAATCAATCTTACCCTTAATGGTTACGCTCATTAATATTTCATTAATAACTTATTAATGGGTTATTAATCACATATTAATGAGGGTTATTTCGGAAAATCAAGCTTCGTAAATTAACGACGGCTCAACCGGACGTAATTCACGGTTAGATAAATATATAAAGTACCAAAATACCCCTATTAATAAGTCATTAATGGCATTAAAAACAATTCTTACAGTTCTCGTTTGAACTTTTGTCTATATATGTGTAAACATATATATATATATATATATATATATATAAGAAAAATGATATATTCTCCTCGTGCATAAGTGAAATTCACTAATTCTCTTTTTTTACCTTCTCTATTGATTTTAACACTTGTATTGATCATGCGAGTAGAAGAAAAAGTAGAAGGATATATAATCTCTCTATATATAATGGGTGATACTACTTACTGTCACATGTATCATGATAAATTAATTAATTATAGTTTTCAATACAGGTCATACATTCATATATATTACGGGATTCAAATATAATCACTCATATATAATATATTGAGTAAATTACAAATATCTTGTTTTGTACCTTTTGTCCTTTATTTTTTTAAATTACATTGGTAGTCACTATGATTTTCATTTCATTATAGATTCAATCCTCTATGCTAACAGACGTTAACTATTCTATTAAAGGTCCATCGTGTACCTTGCACATGAGAGCATTTTGATCATTTCAATCAATATCTTGTTACCAAACTAAAAGAAAAAAAAACATTTAAGTTTCATCTATTCATCATTGGTTCATTCCATTTCTCATCTCAAAATCATCAAACTATCGAGGTTTGTTACCAAATTATTTTGATGATTTTAGGCTTTACATGATATCTAAATTCATCATTTTAATCAACTAACTTTGTTTTTAATATCAACTAAGAACAAAGAAAATGTTAATTAACTTGGTTTTTAATATCAACCAAGAACAAACAAAAAGTTAAAGATCAGAAGAATTAAGAACATGAACTTATTCTAAATCCTTAAAATCTGAGATGAACACAACCAAAATCGTAATATGAGACCTTGAAGTCTGAAATGAACACAACCAAAATCATGCCCATATAAACAAAATCAAAATATCAAAACCCTAATTTGAGACTTTTTGAGTGATGGCTTACAAATCAACCAAGATTCAAATCGAAGGTGAGAGGAGAGAGAAATTGGAAGTAGTGGTGGTTTGACAAGGGGCTACGAGGTGGTAATGGTTGCCACCGGATATGTTCGTGTGGCAGTGGCGGAATGCTTTGATGGTGGCGTCGCCAACATAGGGTGGCGGTGGCAGAGTGCATTGATGGTAGCGGTGGAGTCGACGACATAGGGTGGCGGTGGCGGTGGTGGAGGGCTTTGATGGTGGTGGAGTGATGGTGGTTGTAGAGTAAAGAGAGAGTGAATAGGGTTTTTTTTTCTCTTGTAATATAGAAAGGGTTGAAATGACTAAAATAGCCTCATGTGCAAGGCACATGAGCGATCTTTAACAGAATAACTAACGTTTGTTAGCATAAAGGATCAAATCTGTAACGAAATGCAAATCGTGGCAATGTAATTTTTAAAAGAGTAAATTACAAATTTCGTCCCTGTGGTTTGCACAAAGCTTCACTTTTCGTCCTTTAATTTTAAAAATTACATTGATTGTCATCGTGGTTTGCAATTTGTAACATGTTTGGTCCTTTATTCAAACGGACGTTTACTTCCAACGTTAAAAGCCCTCATGTGACATGCACATGAGGGTATTTTGGTCCTTTTACATTCCCTATCACCTGCCAACTTGTAATTCAGTAGTCATTTCACCTTTAGTCCTAATATTCGGTTTTGATTTACCTCCAAAAATTCACAGACATTTCATCTTCTTTATACACACTCTCGCACACTCTTAACTCATAAACTCTCTCTGTAATCTTCTTATGTTCCTGAAACCCTAAATTGAGAAGCGAGCGATGGTGGTAAAGATTTGGCATATACGAACGGAGGCCGAGAAAGATTGTGATTTTGAAAGTTTATACCGTATGTTTCCAAATGAATTTTGTATTTGATTTCAATTTTTCTATGCTATTTACGACATCAAGTTGGATGATTTTGTATTTCTACGAATAATGCAGGTGACTATGATAATCTATTTTCGTTTGTTATTCATCATGGAGGCAAGTTTACGAAATCCCCAGGTCGGAGGTATGTGAATGGGAAGAAAAATTACATCGATTTGGTAGATATGGATGCATTCTCAAGCATTGAGCTAGGGTATATGGTGCAAGAGCTAGGTTACACGGGTAATGAACCAATGTATTACTATTTTCTAGTTTCTGAACTATCTTTAGATTATGGATTGAAACCCCTTGGTAATGATGATGATGTAAGGAACTTATTTAAACATATTTCTAAGTCTAAGTTTATCTCTGTCTATATTGAACATGGGGAAACAATTTTAGATATTTATTTCACCTCCCCAAGTTGTTCCAAAGTGATAATAGAAGAAATAAGAGATGAGAGTACTGTAAAGGTTAAAAGTGGGAAGAGATTAATGCTTGAATGGTTTAATGATCAAACCAGTGTTAATGATCAAACCACTGCTACTGAGGAAGCTAATATGAATGATCAAACCAATGCTACAGAGGAAGCAAATTTGAATGATCAAACCACTGGTAATGAGGAACCAAATCAAACCATTACTGTTAATTTGCTTCCTAGTGCAGTGGAAGAAAATGTATGTGATCAAAACTATTTTTATGATCAATTTGGTGATATTTTAGATGAAGAGTTTGATCCATTTTTCAACTCAGTTGTTGGGAATTCCACAAATGATGTAGGTGATCCAAACAATGTTGTAGTTAAGGGTAAATCAGTTGATGTAGATGAAACTATAAACCTTCGAAATAAGTTTCATGATAACCAGGATGATGATGATCAATATATAGTAGATAAAGATAACTATGTGGATGAAGTGGCTGTGGACATGAGAGACTTTAAATTGAACATAGATGAAGATGTTGAGTTCATGGGTTCAAAAAAAGATGTAAATCACGATGATGATGAAACAGATATGGAAGTGGAAGTTTTAGACAATGACATCTTTGATAGTGGGAGTGATAGTGATGGTGTAGGATTAGAGCATTTAAGGAGAAAGAAATTAAAACAAGTTCAAGTTGTTGGAAAATCCAAAAAAGAAGAAATGAACAAAAGTTTATTCTTTGTTTCTCAGACTTTTGGTAGTAGAAAGGAAGTGAAGGATTGCATTAAAAAGCATGCAATAGAGACTAGAAGGCAGTTGAAAATAGTTAAAAATGATTTGGGTAGGGTTCGGGCAGTATGTGAAGGTAGTATACCAACTTTTGACAATGTTAGTCAAAACCAAATTAGTAAAAGTGATGCAAGTGGGCCTGCTAACAAAGACACAAAAGGGAAATCACGTGAATGTCAGGAATCTCAAGGCAAAAATGTTGGGGGCAGGGGTAAAAAGGGAAACAAGAGTCTATACCAGTGTCCTTGGGTTATACATGTATCCAAATTAGTTGATAGTGAAACTTGGATGGTCAAAACATTAAATGAGGAACATAAATGCCTCCAATCTAGGAAAATCAAAGCTTGCACTTCTTTTTTGGCTTCTGAAATCGCAGAGCAAGTGAGTTCTAATCCAACTGTTGCAGTGAAAGCACTCCAAGAGCAATTACAAAGGAAATTAGAAATTGGTGTGTCAAGGATGAAGGCTTTTAGAGCAAAGGCAAAGGCTACAAAGCAAGTCAAGGGTGATTATCAATCTCAATATTTGCTATTAAGGGACTACGGTTTGGAGTTGCAGTCTCACAATGATGGTACTATAGTCAAAATAGAAGTGGAAACAAGATTTGAAGATGGTGACCATAGGATTTTTAAAAGAATCTATATATGTTTAGGTGCTTTAAAGGACGGATTCAAGGCACTTGGAAGGGATTTGCTGGGTCTTGATGGGGATTTCATGAAGGGACCACACCCTGGGATTCTTCTAACTGTAGTGGGCCTAGATTCAAATAATGTTATTTACCTGGTTGTATATGCCATAGTACAAGCAGAAACATTTAGTTCATGGAGATGGTTTCTAAAATGCTTAGGAGATGATTTGGATTTGGAAAGAAGATCCAATTTCACTTTTTCGAGTGATAGACAAAAGGTTTTAGTTCTTTACTTTTTTCAAATTTCATCCTAAATGTTTAACAATTTTATCCTTAATGTTTCACTTTATTGTGTTGTTTAGGGGATTCTACCTGCCATTGCAAAAGTGTACCCATATGTAGAACACATATATTGTGTTAGGCACATTCATGAGAACATGAAGCTTCAATGGAAGGGAATAGCCTATAAGGATCTATTATGGAAGTGTGGCACATCCACAAATGTCCAACATTTTAACAGTGCAATAGAAGAACTAAAGAGTTTGAATGAAGCAGCTTACAAATGGCTTGCACAAATACCTCCTCAAAACTAGTCAAGATCCCATTTTACAGGTAATAAATACTACTTATATGTTTTTTATTCATTCTGTTAATAGTTGCATATTTGACTTGTTCATAATGTTATCCAGGAAGGGCAAAGACTGATGTCTTATTAAATAATCTGTGTGAGGTATTTAATAGGCAATTAGTGATGCTAGAGACAAACCCATCATTACATGCTTATAGTATTTGTAGAGAATACTTTATGAAAAGAATTGTGAATGTTTTGCAAGTAATTGACAAATGTGATGGCACCCTTACACCACATGCTACTTAGTTGTTTAAGAAAGTCAAAACAGAAGCTGCTAAATACAATGTTTTGTGTAATGGGGCCCCAAAGTACCAAGTCAGTGGTCCTTGGGGAGACCAATATGTTGTTGATATAAAAGAAAGGTCTGGTAGTTGTAGGAGGTGGGAAATCATAGGAATGACTTGCAAACATGTTGTTGGCACAATCTGGAATATGGCATTGAATGGTCAAGATGTTGGTCTACCAAAAACTTTTGTTGATCCAGTCTATATGTTAGAGACTTGGAAGAAGATGTATAGCTTAAAGATTGATCCAATTAATGGAAAAAGCGTGTGGCCTAAGTGTAACACCCGCAAACCCGGGCTAGTCGTTAGCGGGTTAGCGGTACGTATTTATGTGTTTTAAATTAGAAGTTGGTATATACTTGTATCATGTTTAATAATTAAATAACAATTAGAAATTAATATGTATATGTGAATACATGATGAAATTAATTGTATGTATGTAAGTATGTATGTATGCATGTAAGTATGGATAAATTTGGATAAGGCTAAATAACACCTCATGCTTAGTTTAAGGTGCATGTGGGTATACGTGCATATAGTCTAGACTTGAAAGAATGACCAGCTCATTTGAAACAAAAAAAGCTAGAAGGTGAAGTGTGTGTATGCTTACCTCTTTGTGAAGAAACCTTTAAAGCTTGCAACTTGAAGTTTGGAATCAAAGATTTGTTGATTGTTAAATCAATATCAAGGTTAGATTATGTTTATGACATGTATATGATCATCTTAGTATGTTTTCTTGTTGAGTTACATGAATATATGTAGAAACACCATTGATGGAGCTTGAAGCTCAAAACATGACAAGTGGGTTTTGATTATTTGATGTTAAAACATGGATTTGATGTGTTCTTGA
>JAUEJL010073346.1:0-16279 GCA_032274825.1 Drosophyllum lusitanicum | reverse complement strand
AACTAACAATTATCAGTTGATGTATATACCGAAAAATGATCAAATAATCATCTCTCTTACACTTTTTACTTTAATTTTCTTTTTATTTGATTACATCCCTTCATAACATAACTTAACGTCACTAAATTAATTAAATTTAATATAATTAAACTCCATAAGAACTAAAAATTCCAAATCTTGATTATAATTAGGGTGTTTTCATCATGGAGATTGTAAGAAATTATAGAGGATTAAGATTCTTATTTATAATTTTAAGCTTTCTAGTTTTGTTCAGGTGTCAAAATTTTGAAGGGATTATAGATCATACGATCTCCTATAAAAGATAATCCATTTTAAGTAACTTATTAATGAACATTGAGATTGTGATAATTAAAATTACCATGTTAATCCGAATAACTTTTCCTTAATAATTTCTTTTGTTGGTTATATGTTTTTTTTATTTTCCAGCTCCAGCTTCAACTCTTTTACCAAACACATTTTTATTTAAGTATAATCTCCATCTTTAGCTCTGCCCTAGCCACACTAGGAGTGTTCAATATTTGGATGCAATTCGTAAAAATCAAAATTTAAACCGAACCAAATTTGAATAATATGATTTAAATTAGTTTGTTTGGTTTTCAAATCAGTTTTGAACTCGATTTGAAAGTTTATACTGGTTTTTGAATCAAGTTTCGAATATATGAAAAAATTCGTCATCGACTCGAATACGATTATATATGTGTGTGTGTGTGTGGGGTAAGGTTCAATACAGAACCAGTCTTATATGAATAATTTACAAAACTAATCCGAGCTTTTAGATTTGAATGATCAATAGTTTAGATCACGACTGAATATGCATTTTACATAAATCGAATATGCATTTTACATAAATCGAATATGCATTTTATGTAAATCGAATATGCAATTTATGACAGAATATGCAGATTACATAAATCGAATGTACAGTTGTAATCTCAACTATTAATCATCAAAATTTAGATGTTAAGATTGGTTTGATATGTTCTGTATATAAGTTGGTTCTGTATTTTTTTTGTTTTATATACGTATATGTATACATAGGTGTTGTTACTCTATTCTTTTTCTAATTTTTCTATTCTAATTCATAAATAGTAATATGTTAAATTTTGAGATTATTAAAAACTCTATAAATATTCTCTCAACTCATCGTTAGAAGTTCAAACTCTAATTAGATATTAAAAATTAAAAAAAATTCAATTAAAATTGTTTTAAACTATAAATACCAGAACAAATCTACCCAATTAAATAAATTTAGTTTTATTCGAATTTAAACGGAATTCAAATATCTAAATTCAAATCAGTTTCATAAAAAAAATTAAACTTTTATTAATTTATCCATTCTTCAAAAAAAACCTAACACAGTTTCTCGCTTCTCCACTCCAGCCCGGCCCGGCCCGGCCCAGCCCAGTCCATTAAAACTAGACAAGACAAGTAGAGAACCCTAAAATGGTTCAATTGTTTTTTACTTTTGTTAGTCAACGGACGGATTTCTGCGTGAATTCTAGGGTTTAGAGATCAAAATTTTCTTCGACAATTCAGATTTCGTAAAATCTTAAATTGCACGCTCTTGATCGGCAAGATGAAAAACAGTGGTAGAATCTCTAAAGGAAACCCTAACAATGGGGAAAACAATCAGAAAGTTAACATCTTAGCACCCGTTAATAACATCAAGATGAAGAAGAACAGGACGAGAATGGGCGGCGGAGGACTGTCACTACAAGCTTTTGCGAATGCGAAAACGAAGAACGACGGCTACAATCCGGCTTTAATCAGTATGTTTATCATTTTCTCAAATCATAGAAACAATTGCCTGCTTTTAAAACACTTAGGTTTGATTGTTTGAATAATGTGTATTCCTTTAACGGTGATGGTGATATTATAAGTATGATGTATTGCGGTTGTTGAAATGATAGTTGTGTGTTGACAGTTGTGATCTTAGGATGAATGTTTCTAAGGTGATTTCACTGCAATTTAGGTTTATCTTAGCTTATATTTGATCCATATAAGCTAAATTTAATCTTGTTTTAATATTTTGTTATGCTAAAGAAAATAAATCCTATGTGAAAACTTGGTTTTGTTGCATAAATTTGAGTTGTAAAGAGTAAACATAGCAAGGATGTCACATTCTTTGGAACTGTTATATATATTTAATCACTTGAAACCTAATGAGTATGAACTGCATAATTACACTTGATCTATGTAGATACTAGGGTTGCTGGTTCATAGTGAATCCTGAAGGCTATGATGATGCTAGCTTACAGTGAATGCTAGTTATGATTTCTATTCTTTTGCGGATTATAGCATAAGGTGATCTCTAGTAGCATTTTGATTTGCTAAATGATCACAGCCATCCTTTTTGTCAATACGGGTCTTGGTAGATTAGTTTGGACATTAGTATCGTGATAGGGAGTTGAAATTCTTAGTCATACAAAAAGAAGAGCAGTGATTACGAGTTACAAACATTTATATCCGCATGAACTGTAGAATGGATGTATGGCAGATATGTCTTTCTGAGGGATAAATCTTATTAAGATCACTTTATGTTTTGGTTATCTGGTTCTAATTTTTAAGGGTAATCGGGGAAATTCCACCCTAGCCTACTTTGTTGACCCGTTGAACTGGGCACCTCCATCTTATGTCTCTACAAATCTTGCTAAATCTTTCCACAAAAGAAAAAAACAAGGAGATGAATTTTGTATATCTGATACTAAATTCAATCCTCACAGAGAAGCAAAGGGAGTTTTACAAAAATGCAAAATATGTTAACAAGTACAAGAAGTCACTGAAGCAAGCAAACGAAGGACAAAGTTCTTCCCAATCTACAAAATTCGTAGAGGTTGGTCTCTTAATCCTGTTTCTTTCATTGCTTTATTCTCCACTAATAGATGGCAATTCAACCTGTTTTCTTATGGAAGAATCAATTTGGATTTTGTGTGTCAAACATGTATAAAAAATAGCTAATTAGTAATTAGGAATGTCAAATGTGTCAAATCGGTCAAGAGTCAATTAAATTTTATTTCTAATGCATAAAATCTTCCTAAAGTATTTATAAAGAAACTAGATTATGATTGAAATAATGTAGTCTTTGTAATCATAAATGACACATTAATTTGGTGGCCAGCTATTACCAAACAACTAGTCTAGAATTCAGTAGAAGGGAGGTTGAATCTAGAATTAAACACACAAATTCGCTTTTCAACTTTTTTAATCTTTCTATTAAACAGCTTTGACTTATGCGGAATACAAATCAAGTTTAACAAAACTTATAAAATGAACATAGAATAAAAACCACATACACATAGATTATTTCAGATCTAAATCACCTGTCTTTCACAAACTAATTTTGATTCTGAATTCGCTAAATTTGTAGATTCTCTCTCTCAATTTATATCCTCCAGAATGAAGAAGCCCATTTTTTAAAATTTTCAAAATAAAAGAATTCCATCTATAAAGAAATTCTAGACGAATTTGATTAGGAAACTAAGTGCTTAATTCTAGCTGTTTATCTCTATTTTTAAGGAGAAGATTGATCTGCTAAGTCTTATCCCTAAGTCTTGACTTTATCTTTACTATAGTCTTCTGTTGAAAATTATCCTTTACAATTGACAAAAAGTTTTAAACCTCGACTTGTCTTCCTTAAGTCGGGCTGGGTAAGCTTTAAATCTGATTTGCATTAATTTGATCATTTTGTTCTTCAAGATTATCTCTGATTCCTTTGACATGTTGTATTTGATCACCATTAGCCTGTAAAAATCAGTTAGACAATGAACACTAAGAGGGTGTTTGGACTTTGGATTTGCGTTTTCCCGAACTTATCAGCTTATTAGAATTTTGAGAGCTCAATAGCTCATAAGCCAATTTTTTCCATAAACTTTAGCTTATGGCTTTGTCAAGCTCATAAGCTCGTAAGAAAAAGTTGACTCCATAAAATTCTATTATGGGTGTGTTTGGCAGCTGAGGCCGAGGCTGATTAATTAATAATCCCAAGCCCAAGCCATAAGCTACTTGAAAAGACTTTTATTTTTGGGGCTTATGGGGGATTATGTTTTTAATAATCCCCTCAAGATTTTATGAAAACTAGAATCCCAAGCCCCTATAATCCCCCATAAGCCCGTTGCCGAACACACCCATATGTGTAATCAAACTGATTTTTCACATGACTTTTCACACAATATACAAATAGGGATTTTGACTAACAATTGGCAAAACTCTAAAAATAGATTTTGCTAACTAATTACAAATACATTGTCCCCCTAATGTATCTTTTGTATTGGGATCTTTTTATTTTATTAGGTGGCATTTTTCCTTTGAAATGCTTCTTTTCCAATCAAGAAGGGATTAAAAAGATATCCTTAATTTCTGGTTTTTATTTACAGGGCACAAGTGAAAACAGAGAAGCTGGCGAGAGGTACAAAGGGAAGCGAAAAACCGGGAAGAAGACAGCATACAGTTTAGAAGAAATTTACAGTAAGAAGCGAGAGGAAGAAGAGAAGGCGAGGATGGAGAAGGATGCAATAATTAAAGCAAAAAAAGAAGAAAAAGAAAAATCAGAAAACCGCCGTAAAGATCAAAGGGAGAAGATGCTTAAAAGAACAAGAAAGGGGCAGCCTGTTATGAAGTACAGGATTGAACATCTGTTGCAGACAATACAAGGTTCAAACAAGTAATATCCCTAAAAATTATAATGTTTGTATAACATAACAGCTTTGTTTTTAACCCTCTGCATACAACTCCCAGTTTCTAAGACTCGGCTTTCCTCTCATGTGTCATCGATTCATAATGCTAGACGAAAAGTCGAAAAGAGAGTTCAACCAACATAAGCTACCTTCTAATGTCTCTAACCTCCTTGTTTATTGATTACAAATGACAACCCTCAACTAACTTGTACATATCTCATTTGGTACATAACACCAAACTGATACTTTAAATGCATCTAAAGCTGATTTGATATTCAATGACTTTATGAAAATTCAAATGCTTGGGTATTATCCCTAATTATGTATGAATAAATTAAACTTGAATATATTTGAATTAGAACCAAATAGGGTGTCAAATCACTACGAATTCATCAAAGTTATATTTTACTATATCGAATTCCAATTGTTTATATATATTTTTTCAAATACTTGTGTTTTTACGTTTGTTTTAACAATATTTATCTTTATGTTTTGGTTCTCCGCAAAGCGCGGGTCATCGTTATCTAGTTAATATTATATCCTAAACCAATTATGTGTCTACGCTTTTAAACATCTTCCGACAAGAATGTTAATCTTGATGTTGGGCATGTTTAATTAATCTTGGTCGTTTAATGATATTTTCTTGGTGGCTGTTTGATATTTTTTTCAGTTTAGGCTCTAACATGAGGTCGAGTCATAACCATTATCATGGTCGTTTCTTTACATCTTTGGTCATCTGTGATTAAAACCTTGTGGGACTAGAACGCTTGATCTATAAAGAGCCAGTGTACCTAGTAAGGCTGGGCTCATCCATCTAGCTGGATGGAGCGTGACCCATTGCCACACCATCGCCCCCTCCCCCTTCACTCAAAGTGAGTCATTTCAGCTGGTTCATAATTGCGTCCAATTCCCCTCTTTCTCTCTCTTCTTCTCTCTTTCTCTCTCCCCTCTCTATATTTAATTCTTTTTTTAATAGAGAATAGTTAAGAGGGGTTGGATATAGGAGTTAGTGGGATAAATGGGGATTGTAAGGAAAAAATAAAATATAATGTGGCGATGATATGGCAAGGGAAAGAAGGGGATGGATGCTCATGGTCTAAGTGAGATGATGGTTTGAGATTAGTAAAATATGCGCACCTATATAATTTCTAAGATAGGGAGTAGCGTCTAATAAGATTGAGATACAAGTTATTAAATTATCAATAAAGAAGTACTATGTTTTGTTATATATGAAGTTGTAATGTAACGTTACTTATCTAACAAAATTTTGTTACATTCATGCTAACTTACTAAAAACTAGACCGGTATTGAAGAAAGGAACCTGGTTCCTACCTAACAAAATTCGTTCATACATATCAAGTATAAGCATTTAACAACACATGATACAAGTTGATAATGTATAAATTGATGTGTATAAATAATTTTTGTCATGTACGAATCATCACCCTTGAAGAAATGTATACCTAATTGGTGCAATGGTTCAACCAGTATGATTGTATCATAATTACATCATAATAATTTGAAAATTACAAAGATTATAGATTTAAAATATTAATAAAGAAAATGATATCCTTTTACTATTTCTTCCTACTTCAACTTCCTACTCACTACAAGATGACATACGGATCCACTAATTCTTTTTCCTCATCTTCTCCGTTGGTTTTGACACTTATATTTATCTTGTAAGTAGGAAGATAAATAAAAGAAAATTGTAAGAGGATATATTACTTGTATAATAAAAATTAATTTTCAATTACAATATGTCCACTAAAACATTAATAAAATCCATAAATGTATTTTTTTTTCAAGCTTTCTACATATGTATTGATTCTTAATTCTTTTAAATTATTTTTTACAAAAAGGATACTGATAGTTCTGAAATAAATAAATTAGTAAAAGTTATGAAAATTCAGACAATTGACTTTAATGAGCATCTACTTGATTGAAAAATCTGAACCAGAGAATTGCAGAATAGCCTGTGGAAATCATAATTAAAATGAAGGAATGAAATGATGAAGAATGAAAAAATGAAAACCATGTGCTTCATCATCATCATCATCATGATGATGGATGGATGGATGGATAAAGGAGTGGATATCATCATCCAATACATATATAAAGCTTTTGGTTTGTAGTTGATTACCTTATCCATTTATACATACCACTTTCATATTCCAAACTCTTTTCTACCTACTTTCCATTTATTACCTCTTTTTGCATCTAATTAATCACATCATCTTTAGAATTAATTATTAAAAAATGTGTCCCCATGCAGCAGTAACTTGTTTTAAAAACTCTAATAAACAAACTTAAGTGACCAGAACCACATACATCAAAACATATCTCGACTTCTTATACAACGTGTATAGTTGTATCAGATATCGACATACTTCGACAAGAGACGATATCCATACATAAAAACCGAGGATCGTTAGAACCGTAATAACACAAAAGTTACACATCAGCTGATTGTGATAGTATCGACACGATCAAAAACAGCATCATATGAAGAAAAGATTGTGAATCACATGATCATCGATACGTAAGTTATTCGGGTAAAACATACGAATTTGATCGCAAACAATTTTGCTGTTACAAGATTTTAAAGAATCTTTATTAAAAAAGAAACTAATAATAGTAAAAGTAGATTCTCCGAGGGATGCAGCAGGATCCAAATGCAGCAAATCAGAAAGACTTCATCGCCTTATTAGAACCCTAATAAACATGCAAAATGATGAAGATTTCCATATAACAGTTTCACTGATGGATAATTCTTTATTTATTGAAGAAATAATAAGAATAATAAAAAGTAATATGCACTGCATACCTCAAGAAAGATTGTACATGTCATCTTTACCCATCGTACGTACAAAATTGGGTTTATCAAACCTTTGACCTGCAACCGTTCTGTAAATATAAACCTTTTCAACTGGCGAGTTTTCGGGAATCGAACTTAGATTTTCCCGTTCATCCATAACTTCAACATTAAGCCCAGGCATCTTTTGACCGAGTAGTTTACATGCTCCGAAACTAACAAAACACGAAGACATCCAAAGGGATCGCATTGTCTCCAACTTAGAAGCATTAGCCAAGAGAGCCTTATCCCCAAAAGGACAATCACGAATCTCCAACTTCCGTAAACTATCACACCCTGATAACACGTGATGTAACCCTAAATCAGTTTCACCTGCAAAAGCTATTGAAAGCATATCGAGTTTCTTCGCGTGGGTCCCGATGTATTCAAATACACGGTCTGTAAGGAGACCCGACATTGAAAGGCGCCTAAGTTGTTTGCAGTTTTCTACAATGGCTCCAAAACCGACATCAAGGGGTTCAAATGTTAGGTAATCGGGAGCTCGGGGTTCAATAATGCATAAACGGAAGCATGTGAGGTTGGGGCGGTTTCTAGAAATAGTAATTAATGCTGAGTTTGACATTTGTCGACAGAAGTATAGAACGGATTCGAGTTTCGGGCAACCTTGTGAAACTGAAACGAGGCCTTGTTCTGTTAAGGGCACATTAGCATCAGCAACAAAGGGTTCAGATGGGAACACCCTTAGTACTCTCAAGTCTTTACAAGACATAGCAATCGCGTCTAGGCCAGAGTCCTCGATGTAATCTAAAACCTGCAGTTGCATTTTCCATTAGTTTGAAAACCGATAGAAATGATTGATGATGTTTAATATAAATATGCATGCAAGCATCAAAACAGTAGCTATATGGAATCACTTGTATCATGGTAATAGATAAATTAATATGTTCGATGTGAAACAATCGGATCCAATTGTGATCTAATTGTTTACTCAGCAAGTATGACTATAGGTTGCGAAATGGTGGGTCAAGTGGGTTGGGTTACATATCAAAACGGCATTCTTTTATATGGGTCACATTAGATTAGGTTAGTTTAACTTGAAATACTTTAAGTTGAACAATTTAACATCAATAATTGATGTGTCAAATATGATTAGAAAATTTATATTATTTCAAATAACATCTAGTATATACTTTAACAAAATTGTTTAAGAGGTTGTAATCATTCAAAATACACTTTAGGCGGATTTGGACCAGATCAACCTCTTCCTTTTAAGCTATTCTTTAAATTTGACCCATTAAAGGTTAAAACATTACCGGATCGACCCATTACTTACCCATTCATAAGTAATGGGTCGAAATTGCCATCTCTGACCATGACAAGCCCAGTTAAGTGCTTAAAGTATCATTTTGGCTCTTCCCCTCTCTCCTATAAATTCAAACAAACTTTCACATAGAATATGCAATGACATCAAAATTATTTAGTCAAACACAACCTAGTTCAAATCGTCACACATGTCTACCTCAGATTAGTAAAGAATGTATTTGCAATGTAACATGAAGTCATGAACTAGATACAGCTGATGAATGAGCAAATAAGAATAATTGAGCAAAATAACAGCATACTTTCACACTTTTGCTAATAATAGCAATGTACCTTAGAATCACCAAAAATAGAAATATACCTCCATATATTTTTTATACCATAGCAACATATGTTTATTCCTTTCACCAATAATAGCAACGTAATCTACCATTTGGTTGCTATGATTAGTTAAAGAAAAGTATGTTGCTGTTTCTGGTCATTATCAAGAGTCCGAAACTATATTGCTACTTGTGCAACTATCCAAATTAAATATGCAACCAATAAATGATTGAAGCGTAGAGACAGAATATTCCTTGAAACTTACCACTAGATGCTGCAGATTATGACACTGACTAAGTATCTTGGTAAGATCGGCACTTTGTGTAGTTGCATAGCTCAAGTTAAGGGAAGTGAGCTGAGAACAGACAGAGTAAATAGCTGGAAGATAAGCAGGAATTGCATCCCAAAACCCTGATATATCTTTCAGATTCTTGCAGCCTGAAAAAGCCTCTGCTAAACTTGAATATATATCTGAGCGAATTTCAGCAGCGTAGGCCCCTGTTCCAAGCTCAACAAGCTGTGGGGCTCGTTGCAGGAGCGTGGGCAGCCTTTCGAGGGGTACAGCCCGGTTGAGTTTTAGAGTCTTCAGATTAGGAGACCGAGCGACGAGGCGTTCAAGGGCTGAGAAACTCACCTCAGAACCCAAGCAAGCCATGTTAAGAGACTCTAGTGAGGTATAAGAATCAGGGAAGTGACTCAGCCAATGCCCACTTAGATCCTCAATGTCACAATCCCGCAAATCAAGTACTCTCAAATTTCTGTATTGGGGATCATGAGGATAAAAACATTAGTGCATGAGGACTTCATAAGTTTAAATAATCCCATCAGAAAATAACTACAAAATGCATACAACTAATATAAGCATCATGCTTTTGTGTAAATATGGCAACAATGTGTAAGAGCAAAGGAACTCAGAGCTCTCACAAATTACACCGACATTCCCGTTTCAAATCTCAGATTCAGTTTATTAAAAAATTGATTAAACTTGATATTGATTTAGTGCTGAAAGACAGTATATATACCCAAGACCATACCCAGACATTGCATATACTCTGTTCAGTGAAATCAAGCAGGCCCATAATGTATCCCTGAAGAAACTAAAGCAAGCATCTATAGTATTATAGCTTGTATATAATCATTTCCATTGTATAGAGTAAAAACAATGTTGCCCTCTTCTCAGTAATCAACAACTCATCAGCTAAAGCCGCGATTGTTGGCAACTTGCGTTGCGAAAGCAGAAGAAAAGTGCCAAAATCTTACAAAGACACGTATTCTGATATTCATCATTTAAATTAGAAGGCTCTCGAGACTTGAGAGTAAACAAAATGATTTAAGAAAAGCCAATCGTACATTAATATCATCAAACATACATCTCTATCTAGTGAGAGGAAATCATGCTACGGCAAGGTGTACAGTGCATCTCCTATCTAACAAAACCTTGAAATAAACAACAATCAAAAGTTTTCAGCATATTTTCTTGCAAAGCAAGTTTACTACCATAATGTGACTGACTCACCAGGTTTAGACTTCTATACAACTCGAGAAGAGCCAAGAACTATATGGAGAAATCGAAAAAATTGCCTGCTGTTCCTCGTTGTTCTAGTTTATGAAGAGTGTGTTAGACTAGTCAATGTAAGTAGCCATCCATTTTGAAAGAGTAGTTATATAATTAGGCAGAAAAGTACCCTAAGTTCTGCCTCAAGCCCTCAAGTAATGCACGTTGGGTATGTTTGGGTAAAGCATAATTGAAACAGCTTCTAGAAAACCTACTTACCATCCCCTAACAAAGCTAATAAGCACATTCAAACAAGCCCTATCCAAACATTGATATGGGATGTTCAACTGTTTCGAAAGACAACGAGCAATAAGCCTCTAAATAAGCTTCGCAAAACCAAATCACACCAAGTGTACAAGTGTTTCCTCTGTTCCAAATTTCACAATTGCTATGAAATTCTGAGTTTTTACTAAATAAGTTAGGCCCCTTAAACCTATAAGTGTTTCTTTGATCCTCATGATTCAAAATCTTGAATTTTTACTAAACAAATTCCAGCCAAACCAAAAGACAAGAGACCTAACATACTCAAAATAAACTTTTTCAAAAATTACAGTGTTAGAGCAAGATATTTCACCTGCAGTTAGCAGCAATGGCAGCAAGGCCATCAGTACTGAAACCTTCACACGTCGACATAACCAAAACCCTAAAGTTCTTAAACGACTTTGCGATCAACTCCAGGGCCTCATCCGTAACAACCATACGCTTCAGCCTGATCTCCTCCAACCAAGGGTAGCCCCTAGCCAATTCAACGATCCACGGATAAACATACCCTCCCCATCCCTCCGGCACCAGATTGAAATCCGCAAAATGCGGTTTCCCCTTCAACTCGACCGATCTTACTTCCGGAAACCGCGTGATCATGATTCTAGGGTTCACGGCGTAGCAGTTTCCGACGAAAATCCTCTTCCGGCACCAACGCTCCATCTCGTACCACGACCTGCACACCAACGAGACCGCGTTCCGGTCCTTCTCCGACGTCAAAAATGAAAATACGTGCTCCAAAACCTCCTCGGGAAACGAGTACGCCATCGCCGGCAATAACCTCAAAAAAACCTTCGTTTAAGACGGAAAAAACAGCCGATGAACAGGTCAACTCCGATGTAAGTTCGTTAGTGTTTATAGGGCGTGGAATAGCTTCAGATCTGAGCAGAAATAGTGCAATACACCATTAACGAGCTCAGATCGAAGTATTTTTTTAGGTTGCAGATGAGAGAGAGAGAGAGAAAAGAAAGGTTGGGAGAGAGATAAGATTTTAATATGTCGTGTGATAGATAAAGTGATTGGTGATTGGTGAGGTTAAATATGTAGGGTAAAATATTTTTAAGACCCTTGACTTTTTGGTATTTACCTTCACAACCCTAAACTTTATTTTCTTACAAATGGTCCCTAACCTTTAAATCTTATGCTCATCAAGTCATTTGCCTAACATGACATTGATATTTAAGTGCTAGATTCATACTTCTAATGCCCAAAAAATTCATATTGTTGTACATGTTTTGTGTTGAAAATAAGTTATGAGGGAGCTTGGAGGTGGCATTTTAGTAACGTGTTCGTGGCTCTTTTTTACTTATTGGAATTAAATGTTTTCGTAAGTAATGTTTATTTATAGATATATAAATGTAAGAGATAAAAAAACAAAATCCCTACAAAAAAATGTCATCTCTCATGTGATTTAAGGGGTGTTTTTGCTCCATATATAACATTTTAGGTGTAATTATAACAAATAGTTTGTATGAGGTAATGGATTATGATGAAAGGTCTAATGATTTTGTGAATATTTTGTGGGTATGATTTTTGTGACTTTAAAAGAAACCTTATCATTGTCATTAACGTTGTTAATGACAAAGACGCATGTTTTGTAGATTTAGCTAACTTTATATGTTACATGTGGATACGTAGACGTTGACATTGAGATTACGTGTATAACAGGTATTGATAATAAAATAGTAAAATATTAGCATCATAACTTTCTATATACAATTATACTTGATGAGTCATAAAACATGCAATAATTGGTGGAATTCATAAATTTTCATTAACTAGTTTTGGTGGAATTCATTTATTTAAGAAAATCCACTTCAGGTCTTTATTACTTGCATCTTAATACACAATTTGGTGCCTATATTATGTTTATCTTTATTACATAAATTTTCATGCTCTCTTACCTTTTAATGATCCACATAGCTAAAAAAAAATTTGAACAGCGAATTTAGTGAGCTGGGTCCGCAGTGACATCCATATAGGACAGTATGCGAGCCATAAGCCACGCACCATGAGGAGTAATACCCTCCACCATTTTATAGAAAAACTCTCATTGCCCAGACTCGAACTCAGGACCTGAGCTATGGGGTAAAACACCTATACCACTGGGCTATGCCACAGTAGTATCCACATAGCTAAATGGCTATGTGTTAGACAATAGAAATTAAAAATATTAATATTTGGATGGAAATGAGGACTAAAAATGTAAAGATTTGTAGAATGAATGAAAAAAGGGTTAGAAGTAGTGGGTTCTTAGAGATTTTATTCCTCTAAGGTTAATCATAACAAGTGATAAGTGGCATAAAAGTAAATTATGTGAGTTTAATTGGTTATCGCATTTAACATGTGCATACATACGGCCATACGGGACAAGGTAACATCATTATTTTTCCCAAAAAGAAAACGAATTTCAAATTTATTTATTTATTTTTTTTTTAGATTTTATCATGAAAAGGTACTAAGGATTGTGTAAAATTTAGAAATTACGAGATTATTTGTATACAACAAGATTTTATTATGTATAACAGTTGTAATTTTTATGTTTTTACGAACTTATTAACTATTATTTCCGTTTACGTATTTAGAGGTATAGTTGTTCAAATAAATACTTTTGTTATGTGTCGGAATTTTTTTGCATATGAATCATCTCCCTATAAATCATAATGGTGATAAAAGTGTAATGATATATTTTATCTCGTATCAGTACTGGGTTACAATAACATGGTTATTCGTATTAATTATGTTCAAATTTCGGTTTCATTATGATTTGTCATTGTTATGAACTGTGTTCAAATCTTTTTTAAAGACTAATATGTATTAAATTTATTAAATAATCTAATTTTTTATTTACTAAAATAGATTTAAGTATTCATTTTGATATTTCATTTCATCAAAATTGAAATTTCAATTTATAATTTTCTTGATCAAAATTATTATATAAATTTTATAAATGTCATTCTTAAACCTTAAAATATCAAATTTACTCATTCTAATTTATATATATTATATTTACTCTTCGTAACATTTTAAAATATGATATTTAACTAAATTCTTTTTAATTATAACAAATAAAAACTTGATCTTATTGTCCTAACTGCAACACCAATGATCGATCAATGGCTTATACAAGAAATACAATCATATCTCTTCATATCATACTACCATATTTCTACCGTCATGTTTGCTCCCTACCTCGAGTCATCGCTTTCACCATTGGTCTAAGTATTGGCACAACATGTCGTCGTTTTTTAAAATTTTCTTTTCTTTCGTATTTTATAATTATTTAAATCTTTTTATTAATATTTATACACATGTAACTTAGTAATCTATTATATATGAATTCTATCGATCTAGTTAATTTTGATGGTAGAAAAAGTTGGTGAACATATTATTCAGAATAATAACAGACGAATCCAAGAAGATAATATAATAAAATGTTTACCTAATTATGGACATGTCACTTGCGTATATAGCTACCACATTATTTCATGCCCAGAAGATAATATATATTGTAATTTTTTATTTTTTATTTTGAATTCTTTAATATTATTTTATTTTTATTTTTTTAAAATTATATTATAATCACAAGTGTATAACTATATATGGAGTGTGTATGATATAATGAAGAATACTTTATGTTTGATTTTGACAATATTATTGGGTGATGATTTTATTACTTTATGAAAAAACATAGTTATGATCATAAGTTACTATAATTGCTAATATAAGTATTTCCTAATTTAAATGGGAGCTAAAAAAATGTTATAGAATAATTATAATTACAAACAACCGGCATTTAAAATAGCGGTAAAAGATGTTTAAGATGATTCTTTACATCTTGGATTCAAGTTTTATAATGGACAGGGTATAGATTTAAGCAGGTATGTACGTTTTGTTAAAAAAAAGGAAAATTTGTAATTACAATAAGCTCAATAACATCCCTAAAGGCTATATATAGTTTTTAATAATATATTCCAAACCAAAATATTCTCATACACATTATGAATCATTAACATTGATATACATTAATTAATTATTATGTATATATTCAATCTTACTATTAAAATAAACAAAAAAATCTAGGGGTGAGATCGGTTCAAAAACCAGATCGGACCGAAACCTAAAAGCTATAAAAAACTAGCCGGTCCAGTTTGGTTCGCGGTGTTTTCGTTCTATTGGTTATTTTATACATTGTGTCAAACAAAACCAGACCGGACCGATAAAGACCGGACTGGACCGGACCGAAACCGAAATCTATAAATAACAAGGACCGAAGATTGGACCGACCGGGCCTAGTCCGGTCCGATCCCAGTCCGGTTCGTCGGTTTTTCAGTCTATCGGGTTGCATGCTCACCCCTAAAAAAAACAGTAACTCATAAGCATGTAATTAATATTTATCTATTCTTATTAAGTTACATATCAAACCAGTGATCATCCAAGTTCTGTTAGCTACAACTAACAGAAACCTGAATTGCATCACACATACATATCCAATTCATATCTTGCAGAAACCAGAAACTGAAATTTTAGCATCATAATATCATAGAAAATCTCAACAAAAAAAAAAGTTTTAGAATGATAGAAAACATGTAACAAGAATCAAACCAAACATATCAACTAACAGGATCTTGTCAATACATAACCCGAGTAACCACCAGTTTTCGCCTTGGAGATGTCGACGGGTTGCAAATGATAAGAAGAATAAGAGCGATAATAAACGCCAATAAAAAACCCGTCACGTTAAACTCTATGCATACCATCTTCACTCCGAGCTCTTGATCTTTAGCCTTTGACAAAAATCCCTTTAATTGTTTAATATGTGCTTGAGATTTTGCAGTTTAGTTTTTCTCTTCAACTTAACTTTAAAAAGAGTTAACTTCAATTAAAGAAAGTAGGCCTTAAGTCGTCGCTTTGGTTCTAACTTAGTCAACATTCACTGTTTAATATTAGATCAAAGATGTTTCTAGACTACAATGTGAACATAGACCTTTAAACTAAGAAAGTAACACAATGTTTGACCACCTTAACGATTCTAAGAACCTGGTTAAAAGCGATATTTTAAAACCCGGTTTTTAGTTGACCCGGTCTCCTCATTGGGTCAAGGGTCAACCCGTTATAGAATTTTCATATATATATATATATATAGGGAAGGGTTCATTTGACAACCATTATTATTGTGAGAACCGCGAGAATCAATCTTAACCGTTCAGTTGGTAAGTGGAATTCATGGATGAAAAGCGTGGGGGGATTGAGTGTGGCAAGGTGCATGTAAGGAATTCATGGGTGGGCAATCCAATTGAAGGAGGGGGAATT
>JAUEJL010073335.1:0-16280 GCA_032274825.1 Drosophyllum lusitanicum | reverse complement strand
AACTTTATAATGTTTGACATGTTTCATATCTGAAATGACATATGTTTGATTTTTATTCATCTTGTCATGTTTCATATATGAAATATCACTGTATGTATGCTTCTGCTCCACCGCTTCACTTTTTTTTTTATATTTCAGTCATGAAATACTACTGTTTCATAACTGAAATATTAAAGAAAAAAAGTCAGCGCTTTATTTTTTTCTTTGATATTTCAGTCATTAAATACTACCGTTTCATGACTGAAATATCAAAGGAAAAAAAGTCACTGCTTCACTTTTTTCTTTTGATATTTCAGTCATGAAATACTATTGTTTCATTACTAAAATATTAAAGAAAATAAAAAGTCACCGCTTCACTTTTTTCTTTAATATTTCAGTAATGAAACAGTAGTATTTCATGACTGAAATATCAAAAAAAAAAATGAAGCAACAGAGTATAAGCGTGTTTTATACTTAATTCATATATGAAATATAAAAAAAAACATATGTATTAATAATTCATATCTAAAATATCAAATAACTGCACATGATCGTTGCGATTAATTACGAAATTATCACCGCGTGATTTTTTTTAGATCTGGACGTCAATCGGACGGTTGAAATTGAGTCTCCAATTCTCATTTAAACCTTCCCTTATATATATATATATGTGTGTGTGTGTGTGTGTGTGTGATCAAGATCCATGAAGAAAGAAATTAAAATGAGAAGCCTAGGAATAAAAAAGAAGTTGTCATGTGTCCCTTCTTCATTAATGGGTATTTTGATAATTATTTAATGTGGTTTCATCCTCCTCCCACTAGTCACCATCTTTGATTAATTCCCTCCCCTATTTTTTTTGTGCTGTACGTCTGGAACTCTTCATTGTCTATTTTTTATATTTACATTATAACAATATATGAACATGAAACAACTTTTTTATGCATCCGTACATAAAAGAAATATCTTAATCGTTAAATTTTTTTGCAGTTAACTTTTTAAAAACCCAAAATGGACAATTTAGGTTATTTTGGCATTTGCATGTAAAAATACCTACAACAGTGTAAATATTGCGTACCAGAGCCATGTGCAACTCAGTGGAAAAACTGTGTAACGTGTTGTAAAAATTGTGCAACACAGTGTAAAAAACGTGCAACATAGTGCCAATGTTATGCAACAGATTAACATTGTGTAAAAGTTGTGTTACACAGCCCCAAATACGTGCACCACAATATTATGTCTCACAATGTGAAATTGGTGCAACACGGTGTAAATATTATGCAACATAGTTCCAAATATTGAGATTCTCTCGTGTTATGATTAAAAAATAGGTCTCTTTAATTGTAAGTTTCATTTTCATGTTTATGAGAGAACATAATTAATCATGTTTGACCAAAAAATGGAAGAATATATTCTAATCCATGATCAAATGCGTCAAACTGGTTGAGAGACTCTTACAGTTATAACGTATTAGACCTCTATTTATTCCTAAAATAAAAATACTATTGGCATAATGTAATTCTTGGATCATAACCGACACACTAACTCGTCGCTAAAAGAAATAGAAATTTTGAACAAAAAGATGTTTGAGGTTAATCAGTTCAACGCCATTTTGACATACACGAAAACTTCTTATTATAACCACATACACAACTCATTCACTGCCATCTCTCGTACATCATTATATAGACATGTGTAACACATGTTCTGATGTTCATATTTTCTTTTGTGAATATTGTTGTATTGATGCTCTTTTATTGGTATTGAAAGCAAATTAGTAACGTTTACCCTCTTAGAGGTTATGGGTTCAATCATGTTATGGACAATGGTATAGTTTAGATGAGAGTGTGTACGTCGTTCAAAAAAAAAGATTAGTAACATTTATGTTTTACGACATCACTGTTGTCTTGGATTCTTTAGTCATATAATTATACAACTCAAATTAACTCTACGATCTCGCCTCATATAATGTACATAATTTTTTGTCACTTAGGGTTGGTAAGGTGTCTAAACACCTAGGGTTAGACCCGTAAATGTTATTATCCATATTTAAGTTTTGAGAGTGGTATATTATTTTCAAAACAATATTATTCTAATAATAATCTAAACCTTTTTATATAGTGAGAGGTTCTCCTTAAAATGAGTTTTTCCAGTTAGAGCTTCTTTCAGAAAAGTCAAGCATTTGATTAGAATATACACGGTTTAACCGGTTTAACCAGTTAGAGACTTTCAACTTGTTTTTCCATTAGCCTGAATGTTTTGTTTGATCTATTTAACATGTTACATGACATAAATCTACACATGTAAAAGTAAATGGATTGAATTGTCTCTTTTACCTTTAATTTCCATTTAGGACTACTAATAAGACAGATCGGATTGGATCTTTTAAAGATTTGACCCAATCAGAGAACACATTTAATTAAATCTAGATATGACCCAGTAGATAATGAATGTTAACCTGATTCAATATTCAAATAGTTGTCTTTTGACCATAAATAATCCATTTAACGTGGCAGTGGTATGTTGTGGTAGGGGTGGTTGTTGCGGGGTGGCGATGGCGGCTCAAGGGTGGTGGAGACATATGAGGGTGGTGGTGGTGGCTGTTGTCGTGATTGTTATGGTGTTGATGACTACATGTGATGTAAGTTAAGGCAAAGGCTGATGGTGATGATGGTTATTGTCAAAGGTAGTTGTGGCAGCGGAGGCGGTGAGTGCAAGCTATTTTATCGTTTATAAGATCGATCGATTTACCTTTTTTTAACCATTAGATTATATAAATGAGTTAGCTTAAATTGGATCTACACCTGCCTCATTATCACTTGTAGAGTCCCTTGACAATAGGGTCCTCTCCTCTCATCAATGATTATATAATAAATTTTGGTTCAATGAGATGGTATGTGTGTACAACTTATATAGACATGTGAACCATATATATGACATCAATTAGCATTGCTTCTTAATTAGAACTTATTGCCTTTGTCTTGATAGTTATGAGCTTTAATTAAAATTGAAGTCAAACGTCTCCTTCATATCTATATTCCATTTACTATTGTGCTAACTAGTGCCTCATACATAAAGGTAACTATTGTCTTGTTGTTTTCTTAATCTCTAATTGGTCATAAAAGGTTAATAATATTGTTTTGAAAAATCATATTTATTTAAAAATTAGTATTAATGTTTGGGTCAAATAGATAGTGATTATTATCAAAATTTTCTGTAATTAAAGATGATAACTATTTATAAAAAGATTTTTTTTGTAAATCAATCCTATCCTGGTTCTGAGGCTTACTCCCGCCCGTTAACCTATGCATTCATTTCTCCACCTTTACTCGATCGATCATCTTCTAATATAAATAAAAGACTAATCTACATTACATTTATCGGATGATCTTGAACTTTAATTTAATAAAATAAATTTAACTACTTAATATTAACCATCCACATAATGAAAATTGGAATTCTAATTTTAAATTTTATAGGTAAAAATTGAATTAAAGTTATTAGAGGAATTGCATGTATGTCATTCATAAACATTAAAATATTCTATGTGTCGATCCTAATTCATAAATATTATATTTATCCTTTATAACATTAAAAAATATTATATTTAAAGAAATTCTTAATTTAATCAATTTAAAATATCTTATAATTATTTAAAATTCTTTTTAGCTATAACCAATAAAGACCTCACCTTATGACGTTAATTGTAACAACAATGATCAGTAACTTGTACAAGAAATACAATCATTTCTTTTCGTATCTAGATAACATGTTTCAATCGTCACGTTTGCCCTCAACCTCATGTCGACGCTTCCACCGTTGGTCTGGTGTTGACGTTGTTTGTAGTTATTTTTTAAAATTATCATTTTTTTCGTGTTTTATAATTATTTAATATTTATTATTTTATTAAAACTCAACCCGCATATTACACGTACGGGCATCTAATCTAGTACATCGTAAACGATCAAATACGTACTAATCAACAATACGAGGGAAAAACCAACTATATGTCTCTACTCGATTGCATAGATATGTCACGCAAGATCGACAATATATCCTCTGATGAAAAGCAATATATTATTTCTCATATTGAAATAATTTCGAAGCTAAGGACAAAATTCAAGTGAAACTAGGGGTATTCCGACAAAACCACGTCCTTACATAAAAAACGATTTATTTCCTCAACTTGGTAAAGAGAGAAAATTTTTTGCAGGTAGAACTTAAAAAAGGTCAAATAAGATTTGAGGGAAAAACAGAAATGTCAACTTCAATAAAACGTTTAAATAATCTAATCTTATCCGAGTAAGATATAAAACAGGTCAGATATACACAGTTCTGTTCGTGTATCTCTATCCTAAATACTAGACTACTAGAGTAAAGAGATCGTTTTCCTAAATAACACCGGCTAATTGAGAAGACAAGAAAAGATAATTAGGATATTATGTAAGATATCATTTAGTATTTTAGTACATAGAAAGATGAAGTATATGAGAATTTAGTAAAGATCAATAAAATGTTTTCATATTTTAATGTACAAAGATAAATGTCTATTTTCAAAAAAATCTATCATAATTACTGTAAAACTCATGTTAAAAAAAGGATTCATTTCCTCAACTTGGTCAATGGTAAAAAATATAAAGAGAGAAAAATTTTGCAGGGAGAACTTAATTAAAAAAGGTCAAATAAGATTAGAGGGAAAAATTTAGAAATGTCAAGATCAATAAAACGTTTTAATAGTCTAATTTTATCTGAGTAAGATATAAAAGATGCCAGATGTATACGGTTAAAGATGTCATGTATTTTAAAATGATAAAACTAATAATTTAGTTAAATAAAATATTAAAATGTTATAAAAGGTATATATGATATTTGTAAATTAAAATGGACAAATATGATATTCTGAAAGTAAACATGAAATTATCTCTTATAATTTTAATTTAAATTAAAGTCAAAATATAATCCAATTTTAACCAAAGAAAATTCAAAATTGGATTTAAATTTTTATTAAAATGAACGGTTCAAATTTGATAATTAAAATTTTAAATCTAAATCAATAGATAAGATTGTCTAATAAATTTTATACATGTTAGTCTTTTATTTATATTAGAAGATATTAGATCAAACCAACAATCATTCATCAATTTATTGTTTTTACTATTTTATACTTTTAATTTCACATTTAAACCGGTTTTGAACTCTCCAAGCCGGTATGTTTCTTAGTTATATCAGTCATTTCTTGGTCGACTTTTTGCATAATAATGCGAGAAAAATCTCAATGTATCATCTGGAAAACTAATTATCGAATTTCATCAAGTAGTAAAAAATTAATTATCGAATTTCGTGTTAGATTCGGGTTGTTTCACTTTTTCCCGTGTCGGGTTCGGTCGTGTTTCACGTTGACCCATTTCAGCGAAAAATATTCGTGGAATAATTTTTTAATTTTGGTTTTCAGTTTTTCTAATTCCTTGTTTGCTTCAATATGATTTTTGTTTAGATTTTAAATTCAATATTCTTTTCGATTGTATTTGAACTTTGGATATGATGTTTGTTTTAGTTTAATTCGAATTTTGACTTTATTTTTTATTCAACTTATATAAATTAATATACTAAACAATATAATCTACTACGTTTCTACAAAGTACAAATAAATAATGTTATAAAACAACCGAAATAAAATTAAAATAATATATTATTATATACTGTTACGAAATCAATTTAAAATACTAAAGTACTTCATACCAAGTAGTCAAATGTCAATATACCAAAACCATATACTCAAAATAACAAATACCAAAATGATACAATATTATTTTAGTTTAAATATTTTATTGTTTATTTAAGTTTTTAACTTTTAAAGGTTTTGTACTTTTATTTGTCAGGTTTTATTGCCTAAGATGTCAATCCCTTATTTGGGTTCACAATTCCCTTTTAAAATTTAAATTTTAAGTATTAAAGAAAATTTTATAATTTAATAGCTTTACTCTTATACGGGTCACTTTCAGATTGTCGAGTTAAGCATAACCTGACCCGTTTTATTTTCGTGTCGACCTACTTTTAACCCATTTTGGGTTCGTGTCACTTTTTGTGTCGGGTTTATGTCGTGTTTTGTGACGGGTCAAAAAATTGCTAAGGTTAGTTTTTATAATCTCAATCTATATGTCTCGTCCGCGTGTCAAAATTTTAAAGAGATTATAAAAAGTAGAATCCCTTATAATATCTCAAAATAAATTTTTTTAGATTGTTTAGCTAAACTAGCTGAGGGCTAGGGCTTGGGCTAGAGTTATGGATTCTATAATCCATAATCTACTTTATATGGATTCTATTTTATGGGTTATGGGTGTGTTTGGCGAAAGCGGCTGGGGCTGGGGCTGAGGCTGATTAATTAATAATTTCAAGCCCAAGCCATAAGCTTCTTGAAAAGACTTTTATTTTTGGGGCTTATGAGGGATTATGTTTTTAATAATCCACTCAAGATTTTAACACCCGAACAGGGCTAGAGAGCTGGGGATTATGAAAACTAGAATCTCAATTCCCTATAAGCCCTTGTCGAACACACCCTATGAGGGATTACAGGGCCTTCTATTTTTTTTATAATCCCTTCAAAATTTTAACAAATATACGAGGCTTATAACTTAATATGAATAAAACCAGAATCTCAAGTCTCTATAATCCTTTATAATCTCGTTGCTTAACACACCAGATTGTAAAATCCCTTAGCTCCAGCTCCGGTTAGTTTCAGCGAATACAGTCATACACCACCTCGTAACAAGTATATTTGAGAAACACTTGTTACGAGGTGGTGTTTGTTTAAGTTTTTTTGAGATAAGAATATACTTGTTACCAGAATATACTTGTCCCATTGCCATTCCTGTGATTAAGGGGATATTTGTTTAAGTTTTTTTTTTTTTTTTTGACTTAAGCTTATGAGCTTTTGAGCTTATAAGCTTATGAGAGAAAAAAAGTGTTTGGATTAGCTTATAACTTATGAGTTAATAAGCTTCTTTTAAAAAGGTAGAAAATGACAAAAAGGGCTTCCTTACATTAGCTTATTAATGTAAAATGACCAAAAAGAGGATATAAAGGTAAAAGTGTAAAAATAAGCTTACAAGGAAGAAAATAAGCTTGTTCAAGACGGCTTATAAAAAGTGACTTGTTTTTATAAAAATAAGCTAATAAGCTTAGCCAAACACATAAAACATGATAAGCTCAAAACATAAGCTCATAAGTTAATAAGCCAAAAAAATAAGCTTAAACAAACACCCCCTAAATATTAAAATTTCAGGACTATGTTTTTTAAATGGAATTTATTGAACACAACTCACATTGTACACATTGTTAACTTATAATTCTAAATAATATTAAAATAAAACTTCTAAGTCTTAATATGTTAGTAATGGAATTATTATTATATATAATAAAATATAAATGGTTCGGGTCGGGTACATAGGAGCGGGTATTGATGAAAAGTTATGGACTCATAAAAGTTGATGCTGTGGCTCGGGTTCTAATGTTGTATAGGCTGTGTGTAATTAAACGTGAGTGTTAATTTGCTAGGGTCAATTACTCATATGGTGGGTCAAATAAAGATAAAAGGTTGGTATGGGGTGAATAGTTAAATGAGTCAAGTAGGGTCAATTTCACTCCACATGAACTACACCAGGCTTTTAACGAACCAGCTCACAGTCACAGGTGATGGCCCCTTCACTTCTTTAAGGGCAGGTGTTGTTCAATGAGGAACATGTTTGCTGGTAACAAGTCCTTGGAAAATTCATATAAAGATTGTTATTTCCTATATATATTATGATGTTTTTCAATAATATTATATATAGAGAGAGGTTAGTTCATACGAAAAACATTTATTTTACAAAAAATACGAGAAACATTTTCAACCATTAGATATTTTAATTAATGGTTCAGATCAAATGTGACAATTTGGTAATTAAATTAAGTTATAAGGATATTAAAGTATTATCAAAAGGGTAAACATGTCATTTAAGCAAACCCTACCTAATTTAATATTTCCTTTCCATGTAGTTAATTAGCCTCATGCCCTCCCACGTATTCTCACTTCAAGCATCTTTTTTATCAGCCCCCAAACTCCACCATTGTCGCCAAATCTGTTGGTCACGGATCGGAGCTAAACCGCCGTCCACCGTCATGGTAGATCCCTTATATTATCTTGGCTCTCGATCTATATCATAATCACTTTCTCACTCTTCAAACTGTCTATAAATATCTTGAAACAACCATCACCGAGACCGACATCATCTTAGATTTGATTATGATTTGGATCCGGTTTTAGTTTGACATGACGTAAGCACCGTTGGCCCCTCGCCAACACTCACATCATCTTATATATGGTTTTGGATCGTTCGCATCATCATTCTCACCCTTGAAATCAAATTTATAACCTAGATCTGATGCAAATTTCATGGTGACCACCATATCAAGGTTGAAGAAGAACATCACCATCAAGATCAAACTTCACCATAGCTTCTCTCCAAGCCAATGTTGTTTTATTTTGATGTGTATACTTGAATTAATTTTCTTTAAAGTTTTATTTGTTTGTTATTAAACAGTGAACAAGCAAGTTGATACAAAATTGTAAAATGTTGGATTCTTATAATCGATAATTGTATTATGTGGAGATACGCTTTGGTTTGGTTGTATATATGTGATATATCAATTTGTTTATAAAACTATGCCTTTTTTCTTTGTTGTTCAGTAGTGAATAGTAAGCACTTTCTATTATTTTTATCAAGTGTTTAATGGTGAATACGCCATTGTTTGTTTTTTTGTTTTTAAATGGTTTAAACATTTTGTTGACTATGTTCACCGGTGAATATAGCATCGATGATAAAATACTAGTAAACATTCGGTTTTGTTTACCAGTGCACACCGTATAATTAATAAAATACCATAAAATTATTTTTAATTTATTTTTTTATTTTAAAATTTAGGAGAGAAAAATACATGAGAGAGAAAAAAATTCATGAGAGAGAAAAAAATTAATTAGATGAGAGAGAGAAAATATTTGTGTTTACTAATTTACCCTTTTGAATTAAATAAAAATATTAATTATGATTAATGTGAACCACAAGATCAAAATTCAATCAATGACTGAAATTGTTTCTCGCACTTTTCACAAATAAAACACTTTTCGCATGAATCCTCCCCTATATATATAAGGGAAGGTTCATTTGAGAACCGTTTTATTGCGAAAACCGCGAGAACCAATCTTAGAAATAACAATATTGAATATTTATGAGCTACTCCCGATCTAAAATCCACTTCTATGATCTAATAAAAGCATATAATAGTCTCGTTTTTCTAATTATATTTGTATAGCACTATGGTCGGTGTGTTAAAACCCGGGTTGACTCGTGAACCAGTTGGAAGAATGGTTCAACAATGGCCGAGTTTATGCCCTTTTTTGAACCATGTTGAACTGGCCAGGTTTTCGGTTGAACCAATTGACCCAACTCTTTCAACCCGTTTGTGACCCGGTTTTAGGCTTTTTTTTTTTCAACCTTTTTTGTTTTTTTTCTATATTATGATGATTAAATGATAAAGGCATAAGACAAATTCAAGATATCAACATCAGATCGATGAAATTCACAAAAACCCTAACTTGGAAACACAAGTTTAATACACACACAAATATATACATGTATATATAATTTAATATTACATATGTATATATTGAAAGTCGGGTTGATCCGGTGATTGAACCGTTTAACCTGTGGCCCACTCGTCATATCGGGTCAACTAAAAACTCTGGTTTTAATACATTGACTATAGTAAAACTCATAAATCCACTAACCCCGTGTTGTCAATAGCGGTAAATAACGACGCTATCGTGAATAGCGTAGCGCTCCAAGCTCGCTATCATATAAATAGCGGTACATAGCCGCATGTTGGTTTTTTTTTAATTTGGTAATAGTCATGGATTTTTTTTCTTTTAATTGTTATATAGTTTAAGACTTTTAAGGTAATATACTAATATATAAATATATAATCTCTTTTTTAGAAGCTTTTGCTAAATATGAAATAGAGGCCACTATTGTAACGTCCCGTTTTCAAAATAAACCTTTAGGAAAAATATTCGCAAGTAAACAAACTTTGTTGCAACAAAAAATCTAGTTTAAAAATAGTAGCAGAAGCAAGTGCTAAAAATCTTTACAAACACTTAATATTTAATTTAAAAGTCGGAGAACAACCGACACTAAATAATCTTTAAATAAGTTGGTTGCAAAACACGAACCCATCCACCGAATCCATATCCAAAAATCTTCAAGTACCTGAAAAATGTTAGGAGTATCTGATGAGTTATGAAGCCCGGTGAGCAACTCAAAATAAGTACTTATAAATAATGTTTCACGATCTGATTAAGTTTTATTCTTTTAATACATTCCGTAATTCGTTACTGCGTTTGCATAACAAATATTTCTGTATTTATATATGTCTAATAACCATATCTGTAATCATGTATGTTCTGTAACTGACTCTGTATAATAACTGTATCCATATATATATGATTGTATTTATATTATGGCTGTATCCATATTTTAACTGTTGTAACGACAATTGTATTCACACCTTTGTATATGTAACCGTATCCCAACTACTGCAAACTTAATTGTATTCACACATTGTAATTGTCTTTGTATCTCAACTACTATAACCGTAGTTGTTTTATTAACACATCATAAATATATCCGTATCACATTTGTATTTGTATAACCATCGTATCTGTATAACATTTGTGTTCGTATAACATACAGATGTGTCCGCTATTTTTGAAATATTGTATTGTAAAATATAAATATATTTACACACATATATGTATTTTCTTGAATGTATAGTTGCGTGATTGTAGTTATTTTCTGTAGCCGTAATAATTGTATATGTACGGGTGCCGTATTTTCATCCCCATATATGTATATCTATAATTGTATTAATATAAACACCACACTTGTAATTCACATCTGTGTACTATGGTTGTAACCATAACACTTGTATATGATTGACTATTCTGGTATACATAAAAGTATTGTATTCGTATAGTCATATTTGGATAATCATAACACATATATTTGTACCACTATCATGGTATTCACGTTGATATTGTATATGTACATGTAATACTATAGATATTTCGTTATCTATATAATCATAAACATATCCATATGAATATCGTATAATTCTTTACATATGTCACTTTCACTGTTTGGCATATCAGTGGTAATTTCCACTTAAGCTAACCATACTATTTATCTTAATCTCGTATTTGTTAAACTATATTTTTGTACCATATTCATAATACTCATATATGCATTTGCATAGAATTATATTAACTCATGAATCACTATTTACGAGTACTAGATTGAGGTACTCACCTGTGGTCCCGTATAATTGTAACTATATTTCACCAGTGTCTTTTATCCATATCACATCCTATAAATATAATCCAAGTATCAACACCATAAAAGAAACAAAACATCTTGCTGAACTGGTCGCGTCCGTGTAGCCGACGCGTCGCGTCAGACGAACAGAGATAGACGCAGGTTTTGTTATTAATGAATCTACTAACATATATCAAAACTCATTTGAACAATCCTTTCAAGATTTGGTTTAATTACCCATTAACACTCCAAACCTTTAAAAATAATAATAGGAGTAGATAAGAACACTTACTAATCAAGGAGGAGGATCATGATGTTTGATTTATGTTCTTGAAATTCAATCTTGATATTTCTTCTTCTAAGAAATATATATGTTTGTGTGTTTAGTAAGAAATGGAAATGAAATAAAGAACGAAGAAGGTGTAAGAAGATGAGGAACGGAGGAAGGACAAAAGGGTGGCCGACTTGGTTGGCCCAGTCCTAGTGGCCGTTTCCCTATCCGACTTACAACTCATCCATACGATATCAATGAATCCTAATGAGGATATATTTGGAATCATTGTTCTAAATCATTCAACAATTTATAACTTTTATTCATTTCCCTCAACTTTTATTCACCACCTCTTTTTAATAACTTTTATAAATTTCGGGTGTCACAACTATTTATCTCTATTCGCTATATAGCATATAGGTAGCCCATCGCTATTTACTACTATTCGCAATTGCCAACTATGCACTAACCTACTCCTAAGTATACATCTGTCCACTACCGGACTTGAGCCCAAGACCGTCTGGATCTTTTTAAACACTTGATAGCGCTAAGCCACATGCCCTTTGGTTCTTCGCTTTCTAATATCGCCAACGATTTCATATTTGATGGTTTTGAAAATAGCGAGAATTTTCCAATTGGAGATAATATAAAAAACCTTAATAACTTTTTTTTTGAACAGCAGCATAAATTAAGTTTTATTAAAATTAAAAGAGTAACAAGTTGCTAGAACCATATCATTTTACATCCAAAGTTCAAGTAAACTCTCAGGCCCAGTATAAATATTCAAATGAAGCCCAGGCCACTTAATTTTAGCCCATGAATGAATAAGAGTGATCTTATCCAAATCATTAGTTAGAAAAGCTATGGGCTCTTGGGTCATTTTCCTTCTTCAAAACAACAAGCTGTTGGGAAACTTTTCCATGGCATTTGTTCTCTATTACTTAGGCCATACGTACCAGGTGGCTAGAAAACCTCGGGTTACTCTTCGGGATTCTTGGGTTTCTTTGGGTTAACCCCTCCCTCCCCCTTTCGGATTAGAAGGTCGGTAAAGATGATGTGACACTTGAGTAAAAAAAAAAAATATGATAGATATCCGGTACTCATTGTTTTAGTAAGCAAAAAAAAGTATGAATCTGGAATCATCATAAGGCCATGAGTATAGCTTATCCCAACCCAAATTAACCCAAATGGCAAATGCCACATCGGTTTTTCTTCCTTTTTTCTTCCCAACCCAAATTAACCCAAAATCCAAGTAGCACTTATCCTAAATCAACCCAAATATTTTCTCTCTTCTTACTCTCTCTACAAAACAAAAAAAAGAAAAGAAAACTTCGGTAGCACTCGGTTTGCCAAACCCGAAATGGTGGAGAACGGGGAGAACCCAAAGGGGAAGTAATGGTATTCTTGAAAGAACCCAAACCAACCCAAAAACTTTCGGGCTTAGTCATACGCATGGCCTAAGGACAAAGTTGCAGACTGCTAACCACAGAGTACCCAAATTTTTCAGAAAACACGCATCACTCTGAAGCCATATATAGGAAACTATAAATTGAGCAATAATTATAAATTAAATTAAATTTGGCGTAAAAGTGAAGTGATCATTCAACGGCTCTATTTCAGTATAATCCTAAATTAAATTGGATATTGTTTACGTATTATCTAGGAAAAAAAAACAAAAAGATCAAAAAGAATAGGAGGAAAGTTCGCTAAGCTTTACTTGCAGAATGCGAACCACGCTTGAAGGGGTGTCATTCGGTTATCGGTTAATTAATTCGGGTTGGATAACTCGGTTATTTTAAATAGGATATTAACCACTAATTGAACCGTATTTGATATTCGGGTATTAGTTATGGGTAGATTCAGGTATGGTTCACTGGTTCAGTTAAAACTGGTATTGCGTATAACAAAAATACTAAATTTGATTTATTTTATGTATTTGATAATTTATCTGTAATAGCAAATAAAATACCATTACCACCACTAAAAGAAACCAAGCTACCAAGCTAAACAAACTAGCGTATATAATTCTTGTTCAATCTTTTTTTAGCGTATATAATTCATGTTCTACAAATTAAACCAAGCTAAGCAAAATAATTGTTTTGTGCAAAATTGGAGATTTTACCTTTAAATTATATTAGGGATGGTTTCTTTAATTTTTAAATGATTCAATTATTATTAAGTTATTTATTTGGACATATACGAGAGTTTACAACTTTTAGAAAGATATTGGCGTAATTTAAAGGTTAGGAAGAATATATACGTAAGTAATAAAGTTTGGAAGGATGTAGATGAAATCCTCTCTTTTATTTTTTTCAGGTAATTCGGGTATACCCGAATGAAAAATAATTTAATCGCTAACCGAACCGTTATTAATATGGGTGACCCGACTAATCAATCAAGCCTACACAATAACTGATTTAACCGAACCTTGACCAAGTCGGTCTGTTTTTCAGGTAAGTCGGCTTGTGTAGGCCAACACGAGTCGTGTTGACCAAGTTCACTCCCGATTAAAATTCTCCAAAAGATCCCCTTTCAAAGATGTGAAAAATCAAATATATAGTTGTGTTTTCCGATGGGCTAAAGGTGAGTAGCATCGGAAAACACAACTATATATTTTTCTTGGCTAGGTAAAAATTTTGAATTTTTGAACTGATTAACGAATTCTTCGCGGCGCGAAGTATGGTGGCCCGCGGCGCGAAGGATCTTCCTCACGTCGAACACATCCCTTGCGGTGCGAGACGTCTTCTCAAGGTTCCATTTTTTGATTTTTCATCTTTCTTGGCTCTTTTCTTCATAAATTTCGGTATTCTTTATCCAAGGACCTGAAAAGCACAAAACACAAAAATTAAGTATAAAATACTCATGTTTTTAACATATTTCTCATCTAAAACCAAGATATTGACAGGAAATAACATGTATGAAACCGGAAATATCACCGGGTCGATGGATTATTATTTAGTAAGCTTTGATTTTCCCAAAAAAACTATATTAACAAGTCATTAATGAACATTATTGAGGGCTCGTTAATGAGCCATAATATTATTAGCCATTGATTTAATTTAATCAAAGGTCAAGATTAGGATTCAAGGTTCTCGCAATAAAAATGGTTTACAAATGAACTTTCCCATATATATATAGAGAGAGAGAGAGAAGGGTTAATGCGAAAAACTCCTTATTTGCTAAAAGTGCGAGAAGCGATCTGGACCACTAGTTTTTTAAAAATTCATTTTTTATTAAAAAGGTTAGTTATGTAATTTTACATTTATTTTTATTTTGGTAAATATATATGTTTCCTATTTTTTTCTCCTGATTTTGTTCTCTAGATTATTTTTTTCAAACTTTTTAGGTTTATCTTATTTTTTATTATTATTTTTTAAATCTCACGTTCATACTGTTCTTCTCCACGTTTCTCCATCTTCTGCATTTTCCTGGTTGCTGTCGACGTTCATACTGTTCTTCTCCACGTTTCTCCATCTTCTGCGTTTTTCTCTAAACAGGTTGCTGTCGACATTTTCTATCGGTTTGTTTGCATACTTCGCTGCGTTTTTATTTTCAAAAACGTTTGATGTGTTTGGGCGTTTGATTACAACCAGTCGACATTTTTGAATTTTGTTTACAGGTATGTGTTTTTTTCGTACAGTTGATACCTGGTTATAGGTATGTGTTCGTTGGTAGACATCACAAAATCGATTAGAGTTCAGAAATCGGAGGGTTTCGATTTTTCAGGAAATTGTTTGTTTTCAGTAATAATAAAAAGAGAACCTTTACCAATCGATTTTTGATTTCAACATAACCATGTTTTTATTTTCTTTTAAACACTCAGTTGTTTTAAGTTTGTTGCCATGTGTGTTTTTTTAAAATTTTATATTGTGCATTGAACTTACAAATTCATTAATGTAGCTGTGTATTTTATGTTCATCCTGTTTGATTTTAGATTATTCATCTTAATGTCTTCTTCTGCTTCTGGGGAGTTTTGTATTCACGGCACTGTTAATGAAAGTGCATCGTCTATTCGGAAAAGTATGGAGAATGTTGATTCTGATGACGAAAGTACGTATCTTCACTTTCTGTTTATTTGGTTATTTACATTTTCTTAAACACGATCTTATTCGATATTTAAGAATACAGTTTACGAGTTATATAGTATACTTTTTTTGTAAAGGTTCATTTTTTAAGTCCGTTTATTATTGAACATTTCTGTTTAAGGCGCTGACTATTTTATTATGCACGTTCATTTTCTGCCATTTTTTAAGTCTGTTTACTATTGAACGTTTCAGTTTAAGGCTTTGACTCCTATTACATATGTTCATTTTTTGTGCAGCAAATTCTGATTCTGATAACGAATCACATTGTAGCAATGCGATTGAAACACCGAACGGAACCAAGTATTGGATTCCTGAAGTTCCTGAAGAGTTTAAACCAGTAGAAGATACTCTGTTTGCTTCACTCGATGAAGCTCAATTGATGTATGAACAATATGCGGAGAAAGGTGGGTTTGGATCACGTAAAGGAACTCAATCATATACCAAGGGCAAATTGGTATCTCTTAAGTATTTCATATGCAATAAGGCTGGAGTTCCTAGGAATAGTAAAACGGTTGATACTTTATGTGAAGGCGAAGAAGAACC
>JAUEJL010073324.1:0-16281 GCA_032274825.1 Drosophyllum lusitanicum | reverse complement strand
GATCGAAATTTACACTACGCGTACAAAATTGGATGGTGTCCCGTGACCCCGTTCTCTTACCCTTGGGTCCGCCCCTGTTTGAGGGGATAGGTTTTTAGATGCAAGGATGAAACAAAAAAGACATGTGCAAGAATATGTTTATGAGAAAAAAAGTTTAATAGGAGGAAACACCATTGTATAGTTAAGTAGAGGGTGCATCTAATTGTGTAAATTGTTTTCAATTTTCTTTAAAAACAAGTTTTATAGTGACTAGTTTGAAGAGATTGTATTATACGGAAAACTTGTCTTCTCATAAGAAAATTGATTGATAATGAAACACATTTTTTTATTTTTATAAATTATCTTAGAATAAGAAATTTCCCTTAACGATTCGGTTAAACTGTTAATTGAATTCTCCAAAAACAAGAAATATCAAAGTGAAAAAGTTATTTGGTTCATTAAAATCTTATACGATATCTCCATAAAAAATTAAAAAAATAAATAAAATATGTGAACCAAAAAAGAAAAGGAAAAAGAAAATCCAATCCAATAATAATATATTAATTTCCCGGCAGAGGCATATAATCTGTTACTGTGATTCCCGGGTAAATAATCGAGGAGACCGGCCACCATTAATTAAAGTAATCAACTTCACCCTCCTCTCTCTCTGCGATTCAATCATTCCTCCAACACAAGATGAACAGCATTCAATCTTCATCCTCGTCATCTTCTTCATCTCAATCGTTCCCACAATCAAAATCACATGAACCCACAACCCCGTCATCTCTAAATTATTATCACTCGTCTCCTTCACGCACCATCTACAGCGATCGTTTTATCCCCTCCCGATCCGCCTCCAAATTCGCCCTTTTTGACATCTCTCCTCCGCCTCCGCCGCCGTCCGATGCTGTCCGGGGTGAAGATAATTCTTCCTCCTCTGCCGCCTATACAGCCCTTTTGAGAACCGCATTGTTCGGGTCGGATCTGGGTTTTGTTTTTCCTCCCGGTACGCCTGATAAGAAGAGTTTCCCGGTCAGTACTTCGCCGGCCAACCAGAATATTTTTCGGTTTAAGAGTGAGACTAGGCAGTCTTTGCATTCTCTGGCTCCGTTTGGGTTCGATGATCACTCGATTGGGGTTAGTCATAGCCCTGTTAAAGCTCCAAGAAAAGTTCCAAGATCCCCTTATAAGGTTAGTATTTTCGACAACCTTTTGATCATTCAGTATTTTATTGAGTACTAAATGCTTAATATGTTACTGATTTACATGATTTTAGTTTGGAACTGAAATTTTTGGTTATTTATCATGTTTCTGTAGTCATTCAGTAGTGAATCGTGATAAATTTTTTAAGGTATGTTGGGTTTTGCGTTCTTGTTAGGTTTTGGATGCACCGGCATTGCAAGATGATTTTTATCTAAATCTTGTTGATTGGTCTTCACACAATGTATTAGCTGTGGGATTGGGCAATTGTGTTTATCTATGGAATGCTTGTAGTAGTAAGGTAACTTTCAAACATTAAGTTTGACATTGATTAAAATTTATTCATTTTAATCTTGTTGATTGTTGATAATCAAAGTTTAATTAAAATGCAGGTAACCAAATTGTGTGACTTGGGAATCGATGATAGCGTGTGTTCTGTTGGGTGGGCACAACGGGGGACTAATCTTGCTGTTGGGACTAGCAACGGAAATGTGCAGGTAATTTTTCATTGTTTAATGGTATTGTATGTTTATGTACTCCTACATGATGGATGAATATTCCTTGGTGTAGAACATTACTTCAATGTATTTCTTAATGTAAGTTGGTGACTCGGTGCCTCTTTCCATTAACCACAATTTATTACTTAAATAGTTGTAACTACACCATAGGTTACATCACTTCAGGCATGATTTTCTAGGTCTTAAAATTTTTGTATGTTATAGATGTCAATGAACTTAATTTGATAATTAAGGGGCTTATATGCTTGTTAAGGACCAGAACATAGTCTATGGATCATCTATTTTGATTTCAATTGATAAGATGATTTCTTGTTAGAGTTCTATTCATGTAGCATGCTAGATCAGCATGGTGGGTCCTGGAATTTGATAGAAGAAGTCATAGGCATCATATCTCACATATGTACTTAGATGTTGAAAAATTCACCCTTACCGAGTAGTGTTTCTTAGGTATATTTTCATGAAATTATTATTTTTTGATTCTTACGAGCTATCTTTACTTTCCCTTTTGATACATTCACAAAAGGATGTAAATAATGACAAGCCGTTTACTACTAAAATAATCATTCTACTCGTTTAAACTATCGGCCTGTTGAAAATGTAACATCATTACGCTATTAAGCCAAAATAAAGAAATGCGTGTATCCGACCCAAATAACCCTAGGAATAAATACCTTATCTCATGAAATATCTTTTTTAATAGAAAGATTGGAAGACCCATAACATGTGCGTAAAAGGAATATAGAAAAGATTTAGTGCAATATCTCAATAAATAAATGTGAGTTACTCTTGAGTATCATATAAAACGGTAATAGTTAATTTAACTAATTTGACTTATTTATCAATTGAGATTTGGGATGCCTCACGATGTAAGAGAGTAAGAACCATGGAAGGACATAGATTACGTGTTGGTGCACTAGCTTGGAATTCATCTATGCTCTCTTCTGGAAGCCGGGATAAAAGTATTCTTCAACGAGATCCTCGAGCACAAGAAGATTTTGTTAGTAAGCTAAGTGGTCATAAATCAGAGGTAACCTATTTTCTAAAGTCAGATTTATTATCCGTTAATTTATAAAATCAACTATCTACGATTTCTTTCTTATATCAGATGTTGCAATGTAGGTTTGTGGACTCAAGTGGTCTTATGATAATCGAGAATTAGCATCAGGTGGAAATGATAACAGGGTAAGTTATTAGTTTACTTAAGTTATTCATCTCTTTCATGTAAGTAGTTGTTTTAACTTGTTCTGTTTTTTTGGTCTCTGTGCAGCTTTTTGTTTGGAACCAACATTCAACACAGCCAGTTTTGAAATACTGTGAACATACAGCTGCTGTGAAAGCAATTGCATGGTCTCCACACCTTCATGGACTTCTGGCTTCTGGTGGTGGTACTGCAGATCGATGTATTCGGTTTTGGAACACAACCACCAATTCTCATCTGAGCTGCATGGATACTGGAAGCCAGGTAACATCTATTTCCGGATTTCTCATAACGATTTTAACATCTGCTTGTTTACAAACTTTTCATGCCAAAGTTATCACTTTGGCATACTCATAATTTGTTACTATTAAAGGGCGTTTCAGACGATTAGTTAACAGGCAAACACTATCCTAAACTTCATGTTTAGTCAAACTTTGGAATCATGAGTAAGTACTTATCAGTAGGAGGCTACTTTATACATTGTACAATTGCAGGTTTGGGGGGAAAAGTAGTTGTTTAAGTTTCTAGGGATACTGTATACGTAACCATTCTAGTATTAGTATATAAAAAGGTTAGACAAAGACCCAAATATTAAAGACAGCATTACGAGCCATCCGGGGCAGACAGGGAACTTTGTTTCACTGGTAGCACCAAATAATCACTAAAATATAAAATAACAATAATTGAAAAGCTATAAAACTTTATATAACTCATCAATAAGATTTTAAGGCAAAACTGGGCTGGTGTAAAAAGATTTAAGTTTCTTCAAGTGAAAAACCTTAAATATTTACCCAACTAATCAAATTTTCACTCCAGAAACAATGTTAGCATAACCCTTATATTGTTTTTAACATTAACCTAAATCAAAACTTAACAAACTAACAATGTTTCAAATTTCAACAGTAACAATTAACAATTCAAATCACATTTAGCACTCAAATTATTTGACTGGTAGCACTTGAAATTTTGACTGGCAGTTTTCCACTGCTCATGCTCCATTGACTAGTAGCCCATGTCCCCATTTCTTCCTACATAGGTCTGCCAATGCAAGCCATTCAAGTACCATTATCTGACCTTAAACTTGCTGGAATATTATAAAATAACAAAACTGGCACTAACTTTATAGCTTTAACCACATCTAGAATTGCAAAATGGCAAAAGTGCTCATGCATAGCAATCCGTATGGAGTTTATTCTTTTGAGTATATTCAGGGGCATTTTTGTGGGTTCATTTTGCAGTCCTAGATGTGGCAAAAGATTTGAAGTTAAGGGTGTTTTTGTCATTTTAGAATTTTTTTAAGTTTTTGGCCGGATTGGCTCAAACGAAACTTAATTGATTCTTGGTGGTCTGTAATGTCGTTTTAATATTTAGGTGGTCTTTGATAGTTTTTGATTTTGACTTAATTTGCTTAATTAGGAAATGGCTTAGTTCATTAACTCAAAAGGTTGTTTGGTCATTTGCTTATTTGAAAAATATTGTCTGTATATGAAAAGTCATGGGGTGATGGTCTCTCCATATCACTTTTGCCACTCGTTCCCTATGAAGAACTTAATTTAAAATAAAACAAAGAAACCCTTAGTGTACCTTTTTTTGAATAGTTGGGTGGCCTATGCAACATTGTCCCCTTTTTTTCTTATAAAGTTACATACCCAATTTATATTTGATCTTTCAGTGTGACCAAGGTTGAAATTCTTGGATTTGCCACTGATTTGGAGGTTATACAACTAGTAATTTGGACCCATTGAACAGTATATTGTAAACAAAAGGAAGAAAAATCCCAAATGGTTGATTTGACAGTTGAGTGCTATAAATGTTGTAGTTCACTTTAAAGATAAATACTTTCCTGTAAAAAATATGTTTGATTTTCATTTTTCAAGTTCATATTGGCATGTAAATTTTTAGATGTGTCACCCGGCGCTATTTTCTGCTAGTACTATTTATACCTTCATGCACTTATCAATCTTGTTGCTTGAATAAAAATTTTCCGTTAATTTATCTCTCACTTTAAAAAGTCGAAGATGATCATTTTTAGTGAAAGAATGGAGTATGTTAACCTAAAACTATGTGTTATGAAGTTACACTACTGTGGTTCACTTTTAGATGTTAGAATTTCCCTAGTATGTTGTTATCTGTTAATTCCTTCAGTTCACTCAGAATTGCGACAATATCCATTTCGGTATGCTCCAAATTGGTTGCAGCGTTTTCCCTTTCTTGAGCTAAAATTACCCTTTGCCATCATTACGAACTATCAATGATTTTGATAGTCTCACAAGATTTTCTTTCTCTGTCTTTATTTAAGGCTAGTCTACACATTTGACAAATAGGCTAATAACTTCTGTTTAAATGGCAGGTATGTAATCTTGTATGGTCAAAGAACGTCAATGAACTCGTTAGCACCCATGGATACTCCCAAAATCAAATTATTGTTTGGAGATACCCTACGATGTCAAAGGTAAAATTTTCATGCCCAGTTGATTTTCATAAGCAGTTGATTACCAAAAGCAGAAAAATGTATGATTAGAGGTGGCAAAATGGTCTAATTGGACACACACGAGTCAATATGGGTTGGATTGAAACACTTTTTGTATCTTTTCGAATATATAAACTGTGTATTAAATGAGATTGCAAAAACTACAAATTATGAGGTTGGTATGCATGAAAAGTACATTTTGGGCAACTTTCGACATGTTTGGCCCTTTTCTTTGTAAGTTGATAAATTTTATTACACCCATTTAACCGGTTAGAGATAAAACATGATCCAAATTGACCCCTCTACTATTTATGATAACTATCTGAGCATCAATCCATGATTTGCAATGCAGCTCGCTACACTTACTGGGCACACATACAGAGTTCTTTACCTTGCAATCTCACCAGACGGGCAGGTAGGTTATTGAGTCACTTTGTGGTCGTTAGTTTAACCACAAATAAACATAAGTTTAACAATAAATAATGGGTTTTGCAGACAATTGTGACAGGAGCTGGAGACGAAACACTTAGATTTTGGAACGTGTTTCCTTCACCTAAATCTCAGGTATTAATAACTATGTTTTGATTTTGGGTTTAGCTCGCGCTTTTAGTTGTTTAAAAATAAAATCTTTTAATGAGTGATTAGCGTTTCAAGTCCCATTGCACACTTTACTTCTAAAAAACCAGCAAAACTCAGAATGGCTTATTTTTCGCTTTTCATTTTTATGCAAGTATGGTGCTCTTTTAGAAACAATGTCAAGTGCATTCATTCAAATGCTAATTAGTAGTTTTTTTTGTGTATTTTTTTATAAGGGTAAACTGAGGAATTAACATCATACTTCAACACGTTTACAAGTATAGCTATGTACTTTGAAAATTATGAAAACTAGCAACATACTTGTATTTCCTTACCAATCATAGCAACATTCAGGGGTGGAGCTAGAAAAAGAGCCAAGCGGGGGCAATATATGTGGTGTTCATCAGTTGGGTTTTTAGTTCAAGTATTTTGAGTTAATTTTTTTCCAAGTCAAACGGAAGTGAACCCTGCCTATTTCTGTTGTGAACTGAAAGAACTTTAAAGGCAACAATTTGATTTTAAGCTCGATTCTTATTTCTAATTGATTGAGTTAAGAATGTATAAAACTTAGAAATTTTGACATTAATATAACGTTTACTGGATCTTTACATAGTAGTAGATTTTTCATGTAATTAAATTATAGGAAAAGGGGAAAAAGTTAAATAATTTGCAATTCAATAGCACAAGTTTTATTTAATTAGATTAAGGAGTAAAATGGAGAAGAAAAGATTGAAAGGAGAAAATAAATGAAAAAGAAATTAAAGGAAAAAAGTAGAATTGGTTGTCACAAGAACAATCAGGGTTAAAAAGGGTAGTGTGTTAAGTCTTCACCATTTCCACCATTTCATAACTTATTTATAACTAGGACTTCACTTATTAGTGTTCAAATGGGGCAAAATACCAAAATATCCTGAATGTTGAATTTTTGTACACTAATACAAAATATTCTGAGGGGGCACCTGTCCCCGTGGTGGCTCATCTCGGGTTTTTGTTCACTAATCGTAGCAACATGCTTTCATTTTTCAGTTTTATACTAGTCATACTAACGTCATTTCTTTTACCAATAAAAGCAACGTAATTTAGCTCATCGCTGCTATGATTGCTAAAGGAAATGAACATATGTTGCTAATTCTGGTACTATTCAAAGCATGTTGTTTTATTAGCAAAAGTGTGAATGTATATTGCTAATTTGTGTAAATATCCCTTTTTATAGTTTGACCTAGTTTTTGAATTTTTTGTGCATTCAAATTGTTTGACAGAACACACATACGTAAAAAGCGCGAATGTATGTTGCACTAATATTCATAAAAAAAATAAAAATCAAACAGCTAATAGAACATACATATGATTCATGTTATGCAGAATACAGAGAGTGAAATTGGTGCATCTTCCTTTGGCAGAACGCACATACGTTAAAGCCCATTTCACATTCAAGGTTTGTTGGGTCACCACTGAACTCGCAAAACTCAAGAAAGAACATAACTACGCACAGGAATGTATAATATGAGTAACTCGACAAGAAATGAGCTCACCATGTTTGGTTAGCTTGATCATGCCATTTGCAGATGCTGCGGAAGCTCATGTTCTAAATGACTTCTATCTGGATTTTTTGTAAATTAATAACCAATGCTGCTCTGCACTTGTGAATATAAAGTTAACAATGCTGTTAGCCAAATCATGGAATCGGACCGAGTTGAACCAGGCTAGTTTAGTGTCCACCATTCGTCTCGGTTTTGTTTGTGGCTTTAGGTGTCAAGCAAACCAGACAAAACTTGTTTGCTGAAAGATTATATCCAAATACCCGCTTTTCAGCGATAAGAATGAAGTGTTAATTATTTAATTTCAACTTTTAAAAATTTAGCATAGTAGGCGTGGGACTGTGGGAGTGTATTATGAAACAGGACCAGACTAGAAAACTGAAAAATGAAATAAACTGGATAATAGAGAGTTCGTGAGTATTTGGTGGTATCAAAATTTGGTGTGGTGGAGGGTGACCATTATAAGGCTGAGTGGTGGGTTGGGTGGTGGAAGAAAGCTAACGTGACGCTGTAGTGTGTGCGGAAGAGTGATAGCAATTTTCACTCCCCACACTTTAGCACATCAGCATTTTTCCCGCACAACTTAACACTCATAACTCAATCTTACAGAAGTAGTTTTCTACCACATCAAATTATGGGATATAGCTATTATCCCATTAACAAATCAAAATCCAAAAAAAAGAAAAGAAAAACTATTACATGTAGATTGACGTACATGCTTTACACCACACAACCGTATTAGGCGTGGTCGCGTGGATAATACCACGGCTGGCCACCCATCACACACGTGGAGTGACAATCCCCTCCACGAGTCCACGGTGTGGAGGGCTTGACCACACCAACTTTAAATGTCCTTCATTCAACCTTATGACAGGGTATGTCATTTGTAATGGGTTTGTACTAACCAACATGATCCACCTCAAAAGTTTTGGACGAGACTCTTTTTATATAAATTGTTAAGTTGTTTCAACGTGATTGAATGCACAGTGACTTTAGTCACGCCATGCACTATCTTTCTAATTTTTTTATTTAGAGGTCTCGTGTGATGGTGTATGAATTCTGATTACAAATATGTTAAAGAAAAAACCAACATGACACAGCGTGATGATATAAAACATCTTTTCTCTCTAACTTATGTTACCAAGTTTTAATTCATATAGAAAAAGAATATTTCGAAGGAAATAGAAAAGATTAAAAAAGTTTTTATGTTCCTAAGTTTTTTAAGGTGAAAAAGAAAAAAAAATTAAAGAAAAAAGGTCGGTTAATTTTCTCTCAAAATCTTTAGGAAGATTTAGAATTAAAAAAAAAGTTGTCTTAATGAAAAAATTACCCATAATCTAACTAGTAATTTTAGAAAATAAATGTATTGTCGTAGGCTTACCAATTTTCTATCATTTAGTGAGTTTAGCTCCTAATCCGGAATATAAAATGAAAATATTACTCTTTTCTCTTGGTTTCTTTTCTTTCAAACTAAGAAACAACTAAAACAACATTAACTATTATCTTTTCTTCTATTTTTCTTCTCTCGTTAATTTTATTTTCTATTTATTTTCTTTCGTATCTAAACTCGAGAACACAATATAAGGGTAAAGGGAGGGGTGAGGATTTTAATGAGTTATAGTGGGGCTTAGTTGATCATCTTTCTTTCTCTCTCTCTCTCGAGATTGGTTAGTGAAAAATATGATATATAGAATTTGGTGTGATGATGAATGATTATTACGAGATATCATTATGCTCGTTATGATAGGAGTGGTAGAGTGTGACAACTCATTATGCTCTAATAATATCAAATAGGGAGCTGATCCGTACATAAAAGTTTTTGGTCATACATAACAAGATACAAACAATTAATACATATAGTACAATTTAATGATGCATAAAGTTGTTATGTATGATAACTTTTGTTCTATAAAGATCACTTCCCTATCAAATAAGATGAAAAAGACTATTTTGTCATACAGAGGTTTTATTTTTTACTCATCCTCCTCTTTGTTACATTAAAACAAATGTTAAAATCAATAATGAGAAAAAAAAAAGAATTATTAAAATTTGATGTGTTATTATTTAGTTGATAAAAAGACATAAATATAATTTTTGTTTTTAAAATTATTTAAAGTTTTGGATAGACAAAGGGAAAAGGGAATGAAGGAGCAGAGTAGCAGTCGGCGGAATGATCACCCACAGTGGACGGCTGGACGCCTTCATGTCATAGCTGATTGCACCCTGCTCTCAACCTAGGATATCATGGAGTGGTTGATTTACTTAAATTTTATATTTCGACTTATTATTTTTTAATTTATTATTATTATTATTGCAATCTTACTTACTCCCCAAGTAAACAAGCCAATTACAATCTCACCCCACAAATAAATATGCCAATGCATTTTCAACCCAAATGCTATTAATTTGTTATCGTATTTATCAAAGTTTCAAACTTACTTTTAATATGTTGGTCTCGCAGATCTTACTAGTTAATGTATCAAGTTAGAAAACTGAATACATAAAATAACAAAATATGTAAAGTTTAATAGAAAGTGTGATATATAAATAAATTAAATTAGAAATAAGAATAGAAAATTGGCTGCTTTTCCAAAAAAAAAAAAAACAAGAATAGAAAAAGGTGTAAAAATGTTGAAATTAGGGGGTTATTTTGTTGTCACAAGGTATTTATAAATAAATTAAATTCTACATTTTCTCCCTCCCTCCTCCCTCCCTCCCTCCGTCGCTATATAAACTCTCGTTGTCCGATCACCAGATTCTCTTTCTGGCGTCTTCATCTATACCAATCAGCGTAGTTTTCCTTCCTCTATTTGACTTCTCTAAATACACGCACAAATACACACTGTATTCTGTTTGCAGCTGCCGGAAGAAGTTGCTAAAAGCGGTAATCGGAAATGGCTTCACCGTCGCAAGATCAGAGGAATCTGGATGAGACTCCCACGGTTAAAGAAATGATGCATAAAACGAAAATAATTCAGTTCTTTGGAAGAACTACTCCGATTATACTTCAAAACGACAATGGCCCTTGTCCTCTTCTTGCTATTTGTAATATTCTGAACTCCTTTACTCCTTTTTAGGGTTTCTTGGTTTTGCTGAATTAGCTTTCCAAATATATTGTTTGTATGATTTTGTTAGAAAGTGATTGTTATGATCCAATCAGTTGGGACTTTGGACAGTTGCGTGAAGTATTTAGGACAGAATCGCCAGATATAAGTTGTAGGGACCTGCGACAGTGTTTCTTTATACAATTCATTTTGTTGCTAATTACTTAACTAGGAAACAATCGCCAGTTATTAGTTGTAGGGACCTGCAACAGTGTTTTGATGTATTTAGGTCGAAATTTGAACCTTTTTCAAAGAACTGGGGACACGTGATTTCATACATAATTTTTGAGTAATTTGGGAATGATGGTCAATCATCCAGTTGTAGGGACTGCGAACTAGATTGTTAAGTCTTATGCAATTATTTGGTTGGTTATCTACTTGCTTGTATTGGATGATTCTATTTACACCCCCTTTGAAAATCTAAATTGACCCTATGATGTTACATACATGAGTGTATGACTTGTATTGGAAACTGTAATTGACTGATGTGACATATTTGGTATGGGAGAGAGGGGGGGTCAAAATAGTAGCACCTGCCCCTATTTTTTGTTAAAGATCACATGATTGTATAAAACAGTTTGTAATCATTGCCAATTAGTTCCATGAACAGGAAAGGTTGTTGGTTCTTATTAACCTGTTGAAACATGGAAATAACACTTTATTTTGGATGACTGAATTTTGCTATCTATTTTAGGCAACATTCTGTTGTTGAGAAACAATTTGAGTCTGAGCTCAGATGTAGCCGAAGTATCGCAGGAAAAGTTGCTATCACTTGTGGCAGAGCGTCTAATTGATTCAAACAGTAATGTTAATGTAATGTTTTATTTTATTTAACTTTTTTGAATTTTGGTATAAGCATATTATATGTTGCTAGGATGAACAAGTAGAAAAGAAAGCATTTGATTATAAAAACCGCTGTCTTTTCTAATTGACCATCTCACTATATATCAGGTTTTCAATATAAGTAGAACGATGTTTCTCTTCATTCTTGTTTTGATTACTTTTGCTCCTTTTTGCAGAACAAAGATGCAGGGTATGTTGAAAATCAACAACAGAATATAGCTGATGCCATTGATTTACTCCCACGTCTTGCAACTGGCATTGATGTGAATATTAAGTTCAGGAGGTATGTTTCTTGTTTCTAGTTTATTTCTCTATGTGCATACATCTGTGCATGATTATGGCATGTATTTTGTCTGATGATGCTGCGTTTACATTTCCTTGCTATATTTGCCTCTACATAACCCAAGTTGACAACATACAAATATTTGAGCAATTGCAGAATCGATGATTTTGAGTTCACAAGGGAGTGTGCAATATTTGATTTGTTAGACATTCCACTTTGTCATGGTTGGCTAGTTGATCCCCAGGTTTGTTCTTTTTTCTAGTAAAATTTTTGGCATGTAAACCTATGTATGCAATAGGATTATAGGAACATTTTCAAGATGAACTTAAATTACTTGAGTTTCTCCTTTCTCTGATTTAAATAAGCATATATTTGAATTGCTGTCAGGATTCTGATACTTCAAATGCCATTGGTTCAAAGTCTTACAATACACTGATGGGAGAACTTGTTGCTCTTGACACTCAAACTATGGAAAGTTTTTCTAAGAACAATTCTGAAGAAGATTATGTTGACAATGTCGCTTTAACAACAACAAACTTAGAAGTCCTTTCATCCCTTTCTAGAGGCTCTCTCCACCCTGTCACTGATGAAACTGAAACAGACCTTGAAAAGGAAACAAAGTTATCTGTGGCCTTAAAACTATCAAAGACTGTGGGTCCAACTATGGAAAATGATTTAAATGTTGTTGGTACAACTGAAGAAACCATTTCTACAAATTCAGAGGTCGATAAAAGCAGTATAAGGAACACTTGCAATGATGATTTGATAACTTTTGACACAAAAGTTCCCGGGGAAGATGTTTGTTCATCTCTAGAAGTTGACAAGGAAAGCCGTGATGGACAAATAAATACTACTAGTGAATCAGAGAAACATGAAAGTAAAGATGGGATTGAGAAAACTGAAGTATGGAGAAAAACAGAAAACGTCTCAATGAGTTTGTCTGGATCAGATTCTTCATCTCTTGTCGATATCCATGTGCATAAATCAGGAGGAGATGAAAAGATACCTGACCAGACCACTTCGAACAACCTGGATATAAATGATGTAGAGAAGAAAATTATTGATGAGAAGACATCATACGAATCATGCTCATCTGCACCTAATACAGTTTTAGAATCATCCAAAGGCACAACAGAAACTATTGTTGAATCCAATTCAACTAATGATGGGAATGAACCGATTTATGGAGAGAAACACATATCGAAGATGAGCACTACAGCAAATGAAGTTCAAGAACCTATATATGAAGCTGAGGCGGAGGATAGTATTAGTATAAGTGCTGATAATACAAGGCCAAGACCTGGAACTACTGCTAGACAAGGTATGAATTTAATTTATAGAAATATATGTAGAATTTAAATGTTTCATGTTGTGCTGATTGATGTCTCTTCAAAATTTAGGGGAACTGATTAGAACTTTTCTGAAGAACAGTGCCAGTCAGTTGACTATATACGGGTAGGTTTTGCGTATTTAGTTCATTCACATTTATCTTTTCCTATTAAAACAAGATGATGCTTTCTCTAGCTTACTAGGAAAGCCTGCTTCTTTTCTGCTGTTGCAATGCTTGCAGCTTATTTTCCTTGCAAGATGGTCTAAAAGAACGCGAGCTATGTGTGTTTTTTCGAAATAATCACTTCAATACAATGTTCAAGGTTTGTTCTTTTGCAAACTTTGTAGCTGATCTATCACTTGATGTTGTAAAATAAAGTTTTCTGAAAGCTACTCTTCTATATGTTATCTAACCTTAAATTATTTACAGTTTGAAGGTGAACTATACATTTTAGCTACGGATCAAGGTTACTTGAATCAACCTGATTTGGTATGGGAAAAGCTAAATGAGGTATCCATGTTCTTCTTTGTTATGGGCGTTTGAGAAACTTTAGTGAAATCTTGTAGCTGTTGGTAAGAACTTGGAGCCGAAATAATACCATTGAATTAATGAATTAATCACGTCATAGAAATCTGTTGAGCATTTGGAAAAGTTAGGTCGTTCTTTCTATATGCGCCTCAAATGGATATATAGAGGTCAACAACGGGTCGCATATTCGGCTTTCTAATTATACTATTAGGTAACGTGTGATTTGGTTTCAGGTCAATGGTGATACAGTGTTTGTCGACAGTAACTTCAAGAAATTCATAGCAGAAAATCATGAGACACGCTCATGGGATGTTCAGAATGCGATGGCTAATACTGCTGTATGCTGCTCTTCTTTACTAAATATATAAGTGTCGTAACACTAAATTCCAAATGAACTATTATGTAGTGTTCCATTGGTTCATATGAAATCCTTACTTCAGTTTTTGTATTCAGGAATATCTTGCCAGAATTGACAATACAGCACAAGGGAACACAAGTTTCAAGTAAGTATCTGCCTTTGTGCTGTCATATCTTTCTAACTCAAAACATAGCCATTTAAATCAGTTTGTTATCTTCTGCATTGTTAATTGTTCTTACTAATTATTAATTTATTATAGTTAAAAGTATTACACATAATTTTACTTTCTAATTTCTACACTAATGAGGCATCCTATTATGGGATGGTTGATCTTGGTGACCTCATTGATCTGATTTCACTTTCAGTCTAAATTCTGCATTAACATATATTATTTTATTTTTCTTAAGATTCTTGCTTAAGATCTATTTGAGAAGCAAATTCAGGTAACATTATACTTGCATGAAAGGAATCTAAGTTTTTGTTGGTGTTGTATGACAGTTCTGATCTGCAATTGGCTATAGCCCTACAGCAGCAAGAATTTGAGCAACAACAGCAGCAACAGCCACAGCCACGGCCACAGTCCCCAACTACTTCGCGTTCAGGGCTTGTTGTGGGCCCCCAGGTTGGCTATCAATTTTCAGATTTGAAACTTTTTTCATTTAATGACCTTCATTGTGGTTGAATTTTTAAAATGTGTGTGAAATGGGAAGCCCACATGCAGCCATCTCGGGTTTTGAACACAGGATGTTAATCACCTCATGTTATAATTCATTGTGATGTACTGATGTGTACTTAAGTTTTTAGTCTTTAGGATTATTAGAGGGGTTAAGCAAGCCTTTGCTAAGACTATCAAAAAATAGCAAGCTTTTGCTAAAATTTTTGCAATATCGAATAATCTAACTAGGGCTGACGGTGGTTGTGATTCCAGAAAAAAGATATTATATATACATGTATCAAGTTTAAAATGATGAATAGCATGACAGAAGATGTTTAAGCGATTTCAGAATAATCTTTCATAGTATTTGTTGATCAGTACTTATCCTGTTGTCCAGGATTGCATATCCTACTAATCTAACAACATTTTTGAAGAAAAAAATGTTAAAAAACGAAAGAAAATGGAGAAAAAGGGGATTCACTGAACTGATTATCAGTAAGCAGTTTGAGATTGCCTTGTTATTTCAGAAGTGATTTTTCTTGGTGGATTCAGAATTTAAAAGTTTATACTATAGGGGTGAAATAAGCTGTTTCAGATTATCTGCTACTACCTGTCTACCTATTAGCATAAGCATAAGTTATTTAAATAAGCAAACCCAAAACACCCGCTTAATGACATAAAATGCAATTTAACGATTTGTTTGCATTTGACAGCATGTGCATCCATCAAGACCCAGGAATTCATCTTCATCGTCAAGGCAGGAAACAAAACCATCAAAGGAGAAGTGCACTGTGATGTGAAACACAAACTGCGCGTTTGGACAGTGTGTTTTGTACCAACAAATCTTATTCTGCCATACATGTGTTTTTTTAGATTCACCTTTCTTTTGCTGTAAATAGTGTAGGGATTGTTTGGTAAAATGGGACAACATGAATGTTGGCATATTGTAACATATGCATAGAATGTTGTAAACACATATACAGTTAGAGAAATTACCGCTTGTGTACAAGTTACTATCCAATTTTTGCGAAATTCATAATGCTTGCAGTTGCAAGAAACTTGGACGTCTTGTTCGTTCATCATTTATAGCAGAACTCAGTGCCAGTTACAGCTTTTAATTGCATGTGGTACAACTTTTATTCTTTCAGTTCATGTTTGTCGATTATGTTTAATCTTTAAATCCTTCAGTCTTATATATTCATCAGTGTTGTAGAAGTACTCGGCCGCCTAACCTTGTAGAATAGTTGCTAGTCGTAGTCGACCTCATTCCTCGGCCCAGGTCAAAGTCGGGTCTGAGCGGTCAAGTCGGTCAAAGAAGTCAAAAAAAAAAATTTAAATAATGACAGCCTGATAGGGAATGGATAGTTAATTCTAGAAGGGGTATAGGAAATAGAATAGTTAATACTAGGGGGTAAAAAGTAACATGCGGGCTAAAGTTTGTTAGAGCTGCTAATAAATATAGAGGAAGGGTCTCGTATTAGCCAGACACGTTTATGTTAGTACGTATTAGTCTCTTGAGAGATTGGCTCATTGATTTCACCTTTGAGAGAGGGATTATCCCTGGACTATCATCCGATTGTGGGCTTAATCATTGTTATTATTTCAGTTTTATATCACTTCTGATTAGGGATGACAATTGTCACCCGATCCAATGATCATCCACCCGATCCGATCCATCTGTGATGGATATGGACGAAGTTA